>BPLR01015487.1:0-67500 GCA_021605095.1 Caerostris extrusa | reverse complement strand
ATTTGAGAAATCATTTTCCTTTCTATAATCCCACGCTATCCTGTTCTCCCAATGGACTCCGGATCTTTTAAAGATTCACTTCGTTTCCCGGGAATATTTCCTTCTGAAAGGAAACTCCTCTTTCTCTGAACCGCGACCTGAGCCGGGAAGAATGATTTCTCTCCCATTCGAAGGAGAGAAAGATTTTATTGTATTTTGCAGAAAGTTGGTCCAATTGGAATAATTTATCACACTTTCAGGTTCTTCACAAAATTTAAGGAATTTAAATTTAATCATGACTTTTTTTTTCATTTAAATTTCATTATTTACAGTATTAATAAAAATGTTATATAGATTATAAATTTTCCTATACTTGTGGGGCAAATTATAAAATTGTTTAAAACATTTGAAATAATTGATTGAAAGTAACAATTTATAATAATAAATAATTAATAAAATACTTACAAAATAGCTAAAAAATAACTGACAATATAACTACAAAATGGCTAATTATATAACAAAATAAATTATAATATTAACTATATTAACTACAAAATTAACTAATGATATAACCACGAAATTAAATAATGATATAACAAAACTAACTAATAATAATAACTATAAAACAATTAAAAAAATAATTGGCAAAATACCTAATAATATTAAATACAAAGTAGCTAACAATATAACTACAAATTAATATTAAGTGTAAAAAAGAAAAATAGACCCGTATTAAAGCATTTGTATCTTTTGTGATTAATTCTAAAATTAAAATTACAAGATGTTGATATATTTTAAAATGTTATTGTAATTGATCATATATATTCACTCATTTGCCTTTATATAAAATAATTAACACCCGAATTTGTAAATAAAGAAACTAAGAAATGAAAGAAAAATAATATAAGAAATGAAAAATTCAAAACCTTTTCATAAAAACTATTAGTAATCAAAAATTTCTTGCAAAATAAGGTTTTTTTCTAAGATATGTTTAAACAACAAATGATAAGTTATTACATGCTAGTTAAGTATTTTAAGATTTAAATAAAACTTCGCATATCTAAAGCATTGTATCTGAATTCGTATATTAATAAACATTTTCCTAAGAGGATTATGTTAAATGAACTATTTTAGTTACTTACGGGACTGTTGCCACAAATACTCTTTTTTTCATCGAATTATTTTAAAAATAAAAAGCTAATAAGACTCTTTTGTTTGACGTTGCCACGCAGAATGTTCTTTATCAAATATTGTAAATAAAAATGCATGCCTTTTGTTGGTAATAATGAAAAGAGTTTCAATTAAACATTGAAAAAAATGTCAATTTTCACGTGAAATTTGCATTTTTGTTCATTATTTTAATTTCAAAGCAATTGCAGAAATTAAAGCATTCACTGATATATTTTTATCTCTGTAAATCCTCAAAAGATTTCATTTCTGTGCTTATAATTCCTATTTGTAAATGTTAATGTTTGTTTGAATTTTATTAATAAATTAATTTGATATGTGGTTTTGAATAAATCAGCACATTTTGTTTTTTGTACAATTTATTAAAAAGCAAGTTAACAAATTGAAGAATAAATAAACTGGCTTTTTTAAATCCTTTTGTTTGAAATAATCCATATTGAATGTTCAATATGAAACTGAAAACAAGCATTCATTTTAATATTTATTTTAAAGTCTCATAAATTTTGAGAGCTGATATTGACATGAAGAAACTCTGAATAATAAACTATTATTTAAATTAAGTATATGTTAATCATTCTTATATAAACTTTAATTAATATATTCAGTTATATGTGTCATATTATTAATATTATTGTTTTTTAATTATTGTATTGACAACAATTATTTGTTTATATATGAAATCAGATTTGACATAAAAATACATATATATAAAGAATAATATATAATTATATATATATTTTATGTCTTTTATCTGATTTCATAAATAAAAAAAATATTGTAGTCAATATAATATCCGTATTATTTCTGTAATTGCTTTCTGTTGACCTGATGGCCGAGTGACTACCGATCTTCGCCACATGTTTCGGGTTCTAGTCCCGGCTGTGCCATGGATGTTTGTAGTTATTTTGGAATTCACTTTAAACTGTAGGTCCCGGACAAATATGATTGTTGGGTGTGGGCTGACAACCCTACCCCGTAAAAAGAAAAACATCTCCTATCGCGAAATCTGCCAATAGTCAGACAGTCCTGGCCCACCATGGGGTCACCATTATTTAAATCAAATAAATGTTAATCAGCACATTTTATTTCGCCAAATTTGTTCAAAAGCAAGTTCAGCAAGCACGTAAATTGAAGAATAAATAAACTGACTGATGATTTTAAACAATTTTGTTTGTGATAATCCATATTGAAGGTTCCAGCGACATTCAACATAAAACTGAAAACAAGCAGTAAATTTTAATATTTGTTTTACAGTCTCATAAATATTGAGAGCGGATAAGGAAATGAAGGAACTCTGGTAAAAAAAACTATTATTTAAGTCAAATATATGTTAATCATACTTCTATAAGCTTTAATTATTAATATGTCATTAATATATCTACCCATATTTTAAAGTCTCATAAATATTGAAAGGTAAAATGGAAATGAAGAAATTCTGGTAAATAAACTATTATTTAAATGAAATATATATTAATCATTCTTCTATAAACTTTAATTATTAATTTATTCAGCCGTATATCTCATATTCTTAATAGTATTGTTTTTTAATGTATTTTTATGTCTTTAATCTGATTTCAGATATAAACAAATAATTGTAGTCAATACAATAAGACATATATATAAAAGAATAATATATAACCCGTATATAATTAAAAAATTCAAAATGCTCAACATTTATATTCGACTTTCTTCATTAAATTAGTTAAATTAAGGGAAGAAAGTCGAGTAAATTAGTAAGTAGTCGAGTAAGTAAGTAGTAAAGTTGTGTTTTGCTAAAAGCCTGAATAAAATCACTTTAAAAAAAAACTATTGACTTATTTATTATTGACTATGGACTATTTATTTACATTAATGATTAATTTTTCTCGGTTTCTGTCTAACTATCACAGGTTAAGTAAAATGTATCTGTTATCAATTTGTTATATTAAAAAAAATAGTACTTCGAAAATTACAAATTTTAAGACTTTTAACATATTCACTAAAAATTTAGATAGAATATAAGTATTTAACTCAATAAATCTGATAAAATTTTGAAAATTTAAAGAAAATATAATTAGGAAACCAGCAATGATTTAAAATTAACAATTATTTTCAAAACAATTTATTCTAAGAATAAATCTTTTAATTGTTATATATATTTTTATATTTTTTCTTATACAACAATCTAATAGTGAAGAACTCAAATTTTCGCATTCAACACGACAGCATACAAAACAAAAATCTCACCACAATCACAATTAGCAATTCTCTTCTGGTCAGTTTACTGTTAAACTATCATATATTAAGTAAAAATATGTCTGTTGTCAATTTGCTACTTCTATACTACATTTTTGCACTATCTCAAAGTACTCCTGAAATTATATATTTAAAATTTGACTTACACTTGACGTATTCAATAAAAATTTGACAAAAAAATGAACAATCCATTCTAACGGTAACTATTTTTTAAGGATTTTTTCCTTGAATCCAATATTCTAATAGTGAAGTACTAGAATTTTCTCACTCGACATCGACTACAAAACCAAAATTTAAAAACCTCGCCACCACCAAATTCCACAGAATCAGCCAAACACTTCCGAAGCGGTTAAACCTTTCTTTTTCACCCCGCCCGAACAACACTTGTTGAAAGTTGACTACTCAAGAAAATTCTCAGAAAGACGTCAATTCTTAAATTAAGAGGACATGGACTAACGATGAACATACTTCAGAGAGCAATACATCACCAAAAACACCCCTATCCTCTGAATATTTAGCAGAGAGATGGAACAACCCCTTTACCCCAATTCTAACAACCCCTTTTATTTTTATCGGAAAGATATGTCTCAGATTACACCGTGCTTCACGTATTTTAACCAGATTTTAACGCATTCGTAGATTTTTCTTTCCTCTTCTTCTCTTCTCCAATCTTCCAATTGGCTACAGCCCCTTTCTGGTGTCCTGAGGGGCACCCAATTTATTCCAACCCCTTCATGCCACCCCAGACTTCCCCCGTCACCCCTCAATTCCCTTTAAATTTTCTTCTCCCACCTTTGTATCCTTGATTCCATTAATGATCTCATGCATCTTCAAGGGGTTTCTCTTTTAAAATGTTACCAGTTTCTGACACAAGAGTACTCAATGGGATTTCGAGACTTCCTTCGATGGAATTGTCCCCTGATCTTTATGGGAAGGCATCGCAGATAATGGGCTTGCTTTTTCCAAACGAAGTAGGGGGTACACCTGAGGTGTGAAGGGGGTCGTCGGGGGGACCTGGCGGAAGTATCGTGGTGTACTTCCGATAACGAGAGCAAACCTCTGCTGGATTTTCTCTTTTTAATGACATTATATCCAGATCGGATTTCCAGGTAATGTGGCTCGAGTCCCCATCTCTTTTGGCCTCTTGAGCCGTGCCGGTGAGTTCATCCGTGATGCAATAATTAGAAGTATTAAAAAGTGCATTGAGTGCGCCAAAGATGTTAAGTTATTGGCTTTGAGGTTTTGCCATTCCTTTGTTGGTTCACAAAAGGTGGGATGGTGCATCGTAAGATTTTAAATAGTTTGTTAAAAAATGGCTTTTATTTTTATATGCATTTCTTAAAATAGCAACAAGTGATACTTTCGTTAAGTTATGCGACTTTGTGGTATGCAATAAAAATTCTACGTAATTGTAATAAGTTTTCTACTTTAATTTATTTAATAAATTTTGTTGTTGCATTTATTATTTTTAAGCGATTTTCTGTGTTGATTCGGTTTCCCATTATGTGGTTTGAGTTTCAATTTACAATTTGACCTTAATTCGACATTCGACTTTATTTCTCTTTATGCGTCTTGCAATGAGCAAAATTTATTAGGTATGAAATTAAAAAAATTACAATCTTTTCTATTTTAAAACTTAAACTTTGCCTATTTTTCTTGCAAAGATTCAAACCTATGTCTTCTTTCTAAGAATTGCAAATTTTCAAATTGCGAAATCAGCTAAAATGTAAACTTTCCTTCCAATCCATCACACCCGAAACCACAAAACAACACAAATTTGCAAACATAAGCATTCATTTACGCAGCTTCCTCAATACCGAAACCGCCAGCACATCGTAAATAATTACCAATTCGGTTGATGGATTCTTCAAAATTGTAACGAAGAATCCATAATTTGGCAGCATTGGCGAGAAGAAAACGGCTTCCAATACATCACGCCAATAATTGAATTGTCTGCTGATGGATCAATTACTGTCAGAGATTGAAAATATCGCCCAATTTTGCATAACTGCTCTGACTTATGAATATTAATTCTAGCCCTGAGATCCGGTTATTGGCATGGCACATGACATTTACCTCCTTTTTTAATTCTTTGAAACACACAGTCGTTCATCCTATGCGTTTGTAAATCAAGATATATTACTGGCGTGAATAAGTCATGGAGCATCATGATTATACACCTTTGCAGAGTTAAGTTATGGTCGCCTTCGCAACTGATGATGGGTGGAATCAATCTCGAGTAATGAAAGCACGTTTCTGTTGTTGATTGCTAATGAGAAATGGTGAGAAGATTTACATTAAAAGATAATTCTTTAATGGAATCACTTATCCTTATTATAATCACAAATAATAAGGTTCTCATTATATTATAAATCGGAGGATTTGCTAAATACGTTTGGCATGATTAAAGATGTGAATGAGATATACTTATATGATAAATTTAAGTTTCTATATAAATTCATGAGCAAAATCAAGTATAGTTTGTTAATTATATTTATGTGTTGTTAATTATTTTATATAAACTGAAAAATAGAAAATTATAATTCGGTGGCTCTTTTAAAAGAGGATGCATAAGAAACAATATCATAGCGGCAGACATTTCTGTGCCTACGCCCGAAATAGACACGATGAATAAATAAATAATTTTGTTAAGCAAAAAAAACTATTAAAAACGACAAGTAAACTAAATAAATATATATAACACTCACATATACATATATATATATATATATCTAGTAGTAAACATATACATACATATAAATAACTATATAAAACCAGAATACGATTGGCCCAGTCTGGCGCTCAGTACCACAGGTTTTCAGGTTCGAGTCCTGCCGGTGCCATGGATGTTTGTAGCGATTCAGAATCCCTTCAAACCGTAGGTTCCGTTCTAATATGATCGTAGAGGTTGTCTTAAAGTTTAGTCATTCTTCAGTCCTCGTGGTTCCTAGCTAAATTGAAGCTGCATATTACACTTAGCCATGGACTAGTCGGCTGCGACGGTGCCTATTGGACCTGGCGTAGGTTTCCTGCACTACGGGGTATTAGTAACACGAACACTATATAAAACCTTTAAATACCTTGGAGGAATTGAAAGTGTTTATCAACAACTCCTGTGCTGTACACATCTGACTGAGAAACCACAAGTATCCCTCGAAATTTTGTTGAATTATCCAGTGATATTCTTCCTTGCTTCCGTACCTCCCACACATTGCACCCTGCTACTTCCAGATTACAATCCTATAAGAGTTATCTACTTAATACGTACGAAAGTTTAAAAAGCCACTGTGGAGCCTAGGTACTCGAAAACCTTAAAAACTGACTAATCGAATCATTCGTAAATTTTTCAGAGCCCAACAACGTTGAACCATTTAAAATCCTGTATATTTCTATTAAAAACTCTTGACACAAGTCATTACAATAAGCTTATTTTTCACTATAGGATTCTGTTATTACTATTTTCTCTTTTCCTGGTAAGATTTTTAACTCTATAAAATAAACATTTTAGTACAGACACAAAATATTTTCGCAACGTAAAGCTTGAATAAAAAACGAATAAAATATTTTATACTGCATATCCCTTGCATAAGATAATAAATTCTGAAACAGAAAATTTTCTTTATAGTTGTGGCCAAAAGTTCTCTATTCAAAATATCTTGGGTTCTTAACATTTTCATTAAACAAACCTTGAACTCTAGAGATTTTAAACAAGGTAACTGTAAATTCCATGGGTAACCATAAAAAGGAAAGGTTAAAGCATACATTTTAGTGAAGTATCTTTGGTATTTTTGATGCCGATGCTGTTGTTGACAAATGAAACTTGTTACGGTATTTTATGTCAAAAGCTGTGAATTTTAAAAACCAGAATATTTTGTAACGAAGATATAAAAAAGTCTTAAATTCAAAGCTGTGAAACCTTATTTTTCTATATAAACTAATCTATATATATATATATTAGAAAAAGGAGCATCAAAATAGTAATAAATGAAAAATATAAAGATAAATTTATTTCTATGTTCTTCGAAAATTGCTTTTATTATATCAAAAAATAAAATTTCTTAAAATTTATTTTCTTTTAATGGTATTTTCATAATTATTCTGAAAATCCTCTTTTTAAAATATAAAACTAAAAATATATATATATCCATATAGATAGATATATAGATATCTTATTTCTTTAGTATTTTATTTTTTCTGGTACAAAACTGATGAAAATCACTTTAAATTTAGAAAAAAAGGAACATCAAAAATAGTATTAAATGTAAAATATAAAAATAAATTTATTTCAAAGTTCTCCGAAATGCTTTATCGCTTTTATTATTTCAAAAAATAATTTTTTTTTAAATTTATTTTCTTTTAATGGCATGTTTTTCTAAAGAATAATCAGTAGAAAAACTGTTTACTTTCACTGTTTACTGCTGATGAACTAATGACGATCTGAACTGAACTTTCTGCTACAAAACTGATGAAAAATCACTTTAAATATAGAAAGACGAACATCAAAATAGTAATAAATGAAAAATAGGTATAAAAATAAGGTTATTTCAAAATTCTTCAAGGAAATGCTTAATACTATTATTATTTAAAAAAAAAAATAAAAAGTTTTATAAAAAATTTAATTTCTTGTAATGGTATGTTTTTTTAAATACAAAATCAGTAGAAAATTTTTATTTGAAATCTAAGAAATTTTATTGTTTATATTGCTGCTCAAAACTTATGTCTTTGTAAAAAATGTTTTTGCGATCAATACTAAGAAGCTTCAGCAAAATATTATTTTACGTATATTTAGATAAAATTTATTATTTAAAATAACAACAGACTTTTATTGCAAGCGTTTATTGTCAAGAAAAGGCAAAGTATTGTCCTTGACAACTACTTTAGAAAATAATTGATAAAAAAAAAAAAAATGATAGAAATTAAAAACTGATTTTTTTTATTTCGTTCCAAAATTCCCGTAGCAAACAACAACAAGAAATGAAAGATTAAAACTTTAAACTTTTTTTCCGCCAAATTTTTCGTCATCAGATTTTCTTTGACACCTGATTGGTGCCATTAGTTAAGTGTTAAAATGTTATTTTTCAATTTATTTGCCAAACTAACTCTATTGTATTCTTAAAAATAAATGAGAATAGATTAAAAATGAAAAAAAAGAATTCTTGAACAAAATAGTCTGCTTCTACTTAACGCCTCCATTTTATATTATTAGTGAGTTATTTAAAATATCAAGCCTTATTAATTAAAAAATCAAAACTCATCAAAATATTTTTAATCTCAAACTCTAAATCATAGATTTTTAAAAATAAAATTTAGCATAATTAAAATGGTTTTATTTCCTGCAGCCAGGCAAGGATAGCATAGTTTGTAAATTAATATAGAAAATGTATACACAGTAAATCATGTATCCACACATGATACTATGGAAGACTTCTAGGTGTGGAACTTTTGTGAAACAGAGATTAAAATATCAAATAAAAAAATGGCATATAAGAGGTATGATCTCCTCATGTACAGTGTTATGAAGTATACTTCTTGTACATACTTCATGGTACACTTCATATTATAAGGTATAAATTCACACGGAAAAGCAGCTCACGAGACTTTGTGGCAGCTAGGCCCATTAGTCCTGCACGTTGTTTTTAGACCCTGGATAGCCTTGTACATATATTATTTGGCTATAGTATTTTCTTTATAATGAAATTAGTAAGGAATAAAATCATTTTGCTGTAATAATCGTTTTGGAAATAAATTGATTTTAGCTAAAAACTTAAACTGACATCATATTTCATTTCTATAGAAACCTTTTCTATCTACTATTTTAAAAGTATTGCAAAAAAACTCAACAAGAGAATCGAGACCACATCAACACCTTAATCTAAAATTACTCACAAAAACTAGTTTAAATGAATATTCTTCAACTGATCCTATATCTTGGCCTATGTTCCCCTGAAGTAAATTCGAAAACCTAAACAAGGTAGAAAATAGGGCGCTATTTCTAATGTATCGGTTTCGAGATCCCCACAAACTGGACAATAATTGCACCTTCTGCGAGGACACCGTTATTCGATTTGAGAAATTCTTTTCCTTTCTTCTAATCCCCACGCCATCCTGTTCTCCCTACGGACTTCCTGATCTTTTTGAAAATCCATTTCTATTTGTATATTTGTTCGAAAACAATAGTTTTAACTCTGTCGTCTTAAAAATTACAGAATATGCAAATTCTCTTAATTATGAACACCAGTGTATAGTATTGACGCATCCCTTCAAAACACGCAAACTTAAACACACACCTTTTATAAACAGTTTTGTTATGGTATCAAAACATTTTAGTAATAGCTTGTATTATTTAATTTTGTACTTTCAAATTTATATTCTTACAAAAAAAATATGTCTCACGTCCATTAAGAACTTTATTGTTCTCCTCTATTATCGTAAATATTAAAACAAATCCCTTTATTTTTCCTGAAAATTCGATTCTTTAACAATTTGGGCCTTTTTCTAGTTAGTCTTAAAACTATTTATTTGGTTATAGTATTTATTATTAAATTAGTAATGAGTAAAATCTTTGTCATTTAACTAAATAATCGTTTTGAATAAATTACCTTAATTATTTAAAATGACAGCATAATTCATTCTTATAGAAAATTGTAAAGAAAACTTTTTATATCAACATTTGAAGAATTTTTTTATCTACTATTTTATTTACTATGTTTTATTCAGTAAACTCAACGAGATAATCGAGACCAGATCATCACTTTAATCTAAAATCACTTCACAAAACTAGTTATGTGGAATATCCTTTCAAATAATCCCATATTTCGGCCTGTGTTTACCACGTTAACTCGAAACCCAAACAGGTAGAAAATAGTGCGATTTTGTCCAATTTATCGGTTTCGAGATCACCTACAAACTGGACGATTCCACCCTGGCGAAGAAACTTCACCATTCGATTTGAGAAATCATTTTCCTTTCTCTAATCCCACGCCATCCTGTTCTCCCGACGGACTCTTGAAGATTCCCTTCGTTTCGTTTCCCGGGAATATCTCCTTCTGAAAGGAAAGTCCTCTCTTTCTCTGAACCACGACCTGAGCCGGGAAGAAGGATTTCTCTCCCTATTCGAAGGCGAACGATTTTATTGTATTTTCACAAAGTTTGGTCAAGTTGGAATAACTTGTCATACCTTTCAGGTTTCTCAGAAATTTTGAAGTTTAAAATTTAATGATGATTTTCATTTGAATGTCATTGTTTACAGTAGTAATTAGAATATTATAAAGTATAGATTTTGTTATTAATTGTCATATTGTTGACAATTAATAACAAAATTGTTTTAAAAACGTTTCTAAATACTTTATTATTGAAAGCAACTATATATAATAATAATAATAATTAACTAACAATATAACATTCGTGAAAATCAACAAAAATATAATCTAATCGTCTTAATTACGAACAACCCGTGTATAGCAGGGAACCAACTTAGAATAGTAAGGAAAATATAGCTTTAATAGTAAAATTGCTTTTGAGCGGAATCTAAAATTTAAGTATTTGTATTATTTTATTAATCCTTAAATTTATAACCATAAAAACAATTTGTCTTTACATCCATTAAGAACTTTCTTGCTGTCACTTATTGTAAGTATAACAAACACTTGTAACCGTACTTCCTCCCATGCACTGCAAGATTGTCCCCTGTGTCGTTCAACAAAACGGTCAATAGGCCCTCGAGACACTCACTGATGGGAAGCACAGCGCATCCTGCGCTCCCCTATAAGTTTAGTTTGTTATCTATCATTCTGAGAGAAAATATATTTCAGCATAACCATGTGCATCAGTTGGCTCACAGACTCTTACCTCCAGAGAGGAAGTATATTTCGCGCAAGCCTGAGTATCGTGTTTTCAGCTAAGAAGTGGAATCCTTCCACGAATCTATATTTTTATATGTCTTTAAATGTGTTAAAAATTGTATGTCTTCGTGTTTGTGCGTGTGTAAATAAAGTTGTGAATTTTCAAAACCTACGTCACATGTCTCAACCCAGCCACACCCAGTTACAATCCAACTGCACAATATGCTCACTACAAACTTCATTTTTAAGAGATCTTCCTTTTCTACAATTTTACATTCTACAATTTAGACATTTTATAATAATTTAATTTTAGATAAAACTTAAAATAAGAAAATATTTCATTCTTATAGAAAAACCGTAAAAACCCTTTTTATCTACTATTTTAAGAAATATTGCAGTAAACTCAACAAGATAATCAAGAGCAGATCAACACTTTAATCTAAAATCACTCCCAAAACTAGTTTAACTGAATATTCTTCAACTCATCCCATTTTTTCGGCCAGTGTTTACCACGTAAACTCCAAACCTAAACAGGTAGAAAATAGTGCGATTCTTCCCCACCTACAAACTGGACAATTGAACCTTATGCGCGGAAAACCGCCATTCGATTTGAGAAATCGAAATCATTTTCCTTTTCTGTAATTCCACGCTATCCCTGTTTTCCGACGGACTCCTGGATCTTTTTGAAGATTCTCTTCGTTTCTCGTTTCCCGGGAATATCTCCTTCTGAAAGGAAAGTCCTCTTTCTCTGAACAACGACCTGAGCCGGGAAGAATGATTTCTCTCCCTATTCGAAAGGCGAAAGATTTTATTGTATTTCGCAGAAAGTTTAGTAGAGTTTGAATAATTTATCATATACCTTTCGGGCTCCTCACACAAATTCAAGGAATTAGAATTTAATCATGATATTTTCCCATTTAAATTTTTATTATTTACAGTATTAATAGGAATATTATAAAATATAGATTGTCCTATATTTATGGTCCCAAATTATAAAAATTTTTTAAAATAAGTTAAAAATAATTTTGTGAACGTATCAATATATAATAATAGTAATTAACTAAAAAATATAACTACAAAATAGTTAACAATGTAACTACAAAATAGCTCATAATAATAATAACTGCAAAATATATAATAATAATAACTATAAAAATAGCTAACAGAAATAACTACAAAAACAAACTATCAATATAACTACAAATAACTTACAAAATAACCCAAAATAGCTAATAAATAATAATACTAAATTAACCAGCAATATAACTACAAAAAAAGTAATAAATAAAAACTACAAAATAGTTAACATCATAACTACAAAAATTACAAAAACCATAAGTGCAAAAATAACTAATAATAATAATCTATGAAATGACTAACAAATATTACTACAAAATAATTAACAATATAACTACAGAATAGCTAACAATACAACTTAAAAAAAACTAAAAATAACTGTCTATATAACTACAAATAACTCATAATATTAACTACAGGAACATATAGCATAATTGCAATCTCAGAGCTTACTTATATACCCGAGACACAATAAGTTTGTAAGGCTCAGGCTAATATGAATTTGTGAAAATTCTTTCAAAAGATATATCTTTATTTTAACTATCTAATTATTTAACTTGAACGATAACACATATAGGGAAAATATTGCCACAAAAAATTTTGAGAATAATACGTTGTAAAAAAAAATATTGACAATAATTCATTACCATTGTATTGATTTTCATTTCTGTGTTGTATTAGTTAAATGAGATGTCGTTTTAAAAATTTTACTTTCAAATGTCATGCATTGTGAACCGTGAACATTCAACTATTCAAATTTAGTGTTACTTTTTATTTAAAACATTAAATATTTTTTTCTTTTCATGCTTCTTTTATATAAGTGTAAGGAAAAATAGACCCATTATAAAGCATTTGTATCTTTTGTGAACAATTCTACAATTAAAATTACAAGATATTAATATATTTTAAAATGTTATTGTAATTACTCATATATATTCACTCATTTGCATTTATATAAAACAATTAACAGATGAAATTGTAAAATAAAGGTTAACTAAAAAGAAATGAAGGAATTGAAAAACCTTTTCATAAAAAACTTTTAGTAAGAAAAATTTTCTTTCTAAATAAGGCCTTTCAAAGGTATGTTTATACAACAAACATTAAATTATTACATGCGTTTGAAGTATTTTAATGGCTTAGCATATCTAAAGCATTGTATCTAAATTAGTATACTAATAAACATTTTCCTAAGAGGATTATGTTAAATGAACTATTTCAGTTACTTACGGGACTGTTGCCACAAATATCCTTTTCATCGAATAATTTAAAAATAAAAAGCTAATAAGACTGTTTCCTGTTCAACGTTGCCACACAGAATATTCTTTATCAAAATTGTAAATAAAAAAAAAAAATATTTACAATCCCTAGAGAAATTTAAGGATATAATTTTAATTCTGTACTGTTAGCAAGCTTTTTGTTGGTAATAATGAAAAGAGTTTCTAATTAAACACTGAAAAAAGAATGTCAATTTTCACGTGGAATTTGCATTTATGTTCATTATTTTTAATTTCAAAGCAATTGTAGAAATTAAAGCCCTCACCAATAATTTCTTTTCCCTGTAATTCTTCAAAAAAGAATTCATTTCTGTGTTTATAATTCCTATGTAAATGTTAATGATTGCTGGAATTTTATTAATAAATTAATTTGATATGTGGTTTTGAATAAATCAACACATTTTGTTTTGGACAATTTGCTTAAAATCAAGCTAATAAATAAATTGACTGATGATTTTAAATCTTTGTTGTAATAATCCATATTGAACATGACATTCAATATAAAAATTGAAAACAAAGTAGTCTAATATTTGTTTTAAAAAGTCTCACAAATATTGAGAGCTGGATATGGAAATGATGGAACTCTCTCAAACAAACTATTATTTAAATTAAATATACGTTAATCATTCTTCTATAAAAATTTAATTATTATATTCAGTTTTCATATATCTCATATGTATGTTCCCTTAACATTATTTATTTTTAATTATATGTATTTTTATGTCTTTCATCTGATTTAATATATAAACAAATAATTGTAGTCAATACAATAAGACATATATATATATATATAAAGAATAGTATATAATCCGCATATAATTAAAAATTCAAAATGCTGAAAACTTATACTGGACTTTCTTAATTAGCTAAATCTGAGGGAAAAGAAAGTTGAGTATCAGTAGTAAATAGTAGAGTAAGTAAGTAATCGAGTTGTGGTTTAAGTTAAAAACTTGAATAAAATCACTTAAAAAAAATTGACAACTTTTCTGAAGTTTTATTTTATTTGAAGGATTAATTTATCTCGTTTACTGTCTAACTGCCATATGTTACTCTCAAAATGCATCTGTTATCAGTTTGCTACATTAAAAAAAATAGTATTTCTGAAAATTATATATCTTAAGACTTTTAACATATTCAATAAAAATTCTGATAGAATATACGAAGTTCAACTCAATAAGTCTGATAAAAATTTATAAAATTTAAAGAATATATAATTAGGAAATCAACAATGATGTAAAATTAACAATTATTTTCAAAAACAAATCTATTCTAAGAATAAATATTTTTAGTCGTTATATATATATATATATTATATTTTTCTTAGAATACAACAATCTAATAGTGAAGAACTCAATTTTCTTCGCCGCAATTCCCGACATCGACCGCAAATAAAACCTCTGGGCGCTTGGTGCCACAGGTGCTGGGTTCGAGTCCAGGCGATGCCATGGATGTTTGTAGTGGTTCGGAATCCACTTTAAAATTGTAGGTCCCGATAGCCTAAAGTGGGCACAAGATGACCGTAGAGAGAGAAATCACACTCAAAACCAAGCAAACAAACAAAACAAACAAAAAAAAAAAACCTCGCCACAACCACAATGTGCAAATCTCTTCTGGTCGGTTACTGTTGAACTATCATATTAAGTAAAAATATTCCTGATATCAATTTGCTACGTTTTTTAAAAATAGTACTACTAAGGGTAGATACTTTAAGATGTGAGTTATACTTGACATATTCAATGAAAATTTTGAAAAAATTAAGCAACTCTTTCTAAGAATAAATATTTTTAAACGTTATATAAATTTTTATCTTTCCCTTTCCTGGAATCCATCAATCTAATATTTGAAGAATTAAAATTTTCGCACTCGACATCCACGTCAAAACTAAATCAAAACCCTCGGCAAAACCAAATTCCAGAAAATCACCCAATCTCCTCCGAAAGCAGTTAAAATTTTCTTTTTCTCTCCTGCCGAACAACTCCGGGTTGAAAGTTGATTACTCAAGAAATTTCTAACAAAGAGGTCAATTCTAAAAATTAAGAGAACATGGACTAATGGCGGACATACTTGAGAGAGCAGTACATCATCGAAAACACCCCAACCTCACCACGCAATCTTTACCACAAAGATGGAAACAGCAACCCTTACCCTCCTTCTAACAAGCCCTTTTCATTTTTATCGGATAGATATGTCTTAAACCGTGCTTCGTGTATTTTAACCAGATTTTAACGCATCCGTAGATTTCTTTCCTTCCTCTTCCTCTCCAATCCTTCAATTGGCTACAGCCCTTTCTGGTGTCCTGAGGGGCACCCAATCTTTTCCAACCCCTCCATGCCAACCCAGACCCCCCTCACAATTCCCTTTAATTTTCTTCTTCCACCTTGTATCCTTGATTCCATTAAGGATCTTATGCATCTTCAAGCGAGCCTTCTCAAAACTGTTACCAGTTTCTGGCACTAGAGTACTCAATGGGATTTCGAGACTTCCTCCGATGGCATTGTCCCCTGATCTTTGAGAGGAGGCATCGCAGATAATGGGCTTGCTTTTCCCAAACGAAGTAGGGGCTCACCTGAGGTGTGAAGTGGGGGTTCGGTGGGTGGAACCTGGCGGAAGTGTCATGGTGTCCTTTCCCCTGATAACGAGATCAAACCTTTTTGCTGGATTTTCCTTTTAATGACATTATATCAGAAATCCGATTTCCAGGTAACGTGCCTCGAGTCATAATCTCTTTGGCCCTTGAGCCGTGCCGGTGAGTTCATCCGTGATGCGATAATTAGAAGTATTAAAAGTGCATGGAGTGCGCCAAAGATGTTAAGTTATTGGATTTGAGGTTTTGCTATTTCTTGTTGGCTCACAAAAGGTTGGATGGTACATTGTGAGAATTGAATAGATTTGTTGAAAATTGATTTTTGTATATATTCATTCATTTAAAATAGCAACAAGGGATACTTTGGTTACGTTACGCGATTTTGCGTGCAATAAAATTGATTAGCTTCATCTACTTTAAGTTATTTAATAAATTGTGTTGTTGTATTTATTCTTGTTAAGTGGCTTTTATGTGGTGATTCCATCTGGAGTTATGTAGACTTGGCTACAATTTATTTTCTTCTACTATACTGTGCAGCTGAATTCATTAGACAATTAGAGGTAATAATACATGTAGGTTGGTATGTTGGCTTAGTCTGGATTTAACGACACAAGTCTCAGTTTTGGGCCACTCTACGCCAAACACTTTGTAAAAATTCAACACCTAAAAGAAAATTATTATTTAAAAAAATCAAATAAAATTGTGTCTAAATTTCTTAATAAAATTACTGATAGATATTTATAAAAAAATGGCATACAAATTATTTGTTCAAATGTTAAAAAATTATATTTATACGCTATTCCAAAACTATATCTTCCCATTGTAAAAAATCAGTAAGAAATCATATTCTTCTCAACTACGTCATCAATAATTAGAATAATCTTCCTTGATGACTCAGTGAAGCAGAAAAGTAAACCACTATTAATAAATACTTCATTTTAAATTTGTTTAATTTCGTATTATTTATTAGTTTGTCCAGTTATCTGTTGATTTTGGATTAGTGTAATGAATACGTCAAATAGTAAGTACTTTCTATATCATCTCATGGTTGATTACGAATGCACGCTATAAATTTTAAATTTAATCGAAATATTTGCTAAAAATAGTTTTTCTACCAATTAATTCTTCAAAAGTTAACAAGGGATATATTTGTTGGTTTATGTGGTAAATATTTGCTACAATTATGAAATTTTTAATAAACCTTATCCAACTTTTTTTCTTTATTTTTACTTAATAAATAAATTTCAGGGTAAAAAGTAGATCATGTAGAATCCCATTAGTATCATTTGTGTTGCTGAATTTATTCATGATAAGAAAAATAAAACCGTTCAAATATGTCAATAAAGGATAAATTATTGTGTTGGAAGTTTTGTTGGTTGATTTCCAAAAGCGGCTTGTATTTTTTCAACTTACAGATTCCATTAAATTTATTTTTTACTGATTCCTACTGCAAATATTACAAAATATTATAATTTTATTTTAATTATTTATTAGGTGAAAATTTTAAGATTTTTCCCTGCGTCTATAAACTTCACTAGTTTTAAAGTTCAGCAGCATGAATAACATGATTAGACATTAAATATTTTATTATGTTCTACCTTTTAATAGATCTTAACTCGGATATTCGATTTTATTTATCTTTATGCATTTTGCAATGTGCAAATTCATTAGTTATGAAATTAAAAATTAGAATAATTTTTATTTTAAAACTCAAACTGACGATTTTTCTTACAAAGATTCAAAAACCTTAATGTCTTCTTTCTGAGAACTGCAAACTATCGATTTGCGTAATCAGTTAAAATGCAAAACTTTCCTTCTAATCCATCACGCCCGAAACCGCAAAAACAACACAAATTTGCAAACATAAGCATTCATTTACGCAGTTTTTAAAGCTCTCTCAATACTGAAACCGCCATCGCATCGTTAATAATTACCACCCGGTTGACGGATTCTTCAAAATTGTAACGAAGAATCCATAATTCGGCAGCATTGGCGAGAAGAAAGGCGGCTTCCAATACATCAAGCCAATAATTGAATTGTCTGCTGATGGATCAATTACTGTCAGAGATTGAAAATATCGCCCAATTTTTGAATAATTGCTCTGACTTCATGAATATTAATTCTAGCCCTGAGTATCCGGTTATTAGCATGGCACATGACATTTACCTCTTTTTTTAATTATTTGAAACACACAGGGGTTCATTCTATGCGTTTGTAAATCAAGATATATTACTGGCGTCAATAAGTCACGGAGCAGCATGATTATACACCTATGCAAAGCTAAGTTATGGTCGCCTTCGCAACTGATGATTGGTGAATCAATCACCAGTATTAAAAGCACGTTTTGGGTTGTTGATTGCCAATGAGAGTGTGTGAGAAGATTTGTTACATTAAAAGATAATGCTTTAATGGAATCACTTATCCTTTTACATATCTGCAAATAATAAAGAATTCTTGATAATACAAATTGGAAGATTTACTAAATACATGTTGAAATGATTAAAGGTGAATGAGAAATATTTATAAGATAAATTTAAGTTTCTCTATAATTTCATGAACAAAATCATGTATATTTTGTGAATTATATACTGAAAATAAAGAAATCTAATAAATAACTGATAAAAACTGAAAAACGATAAAATTGAAAAATAGAGAAGATGTAGAGATGATGCTTAACAAATAACAGCAAAGACACAAACATTCCTTGTCTACGCCGGGAATACAAACGATAAACCTGTAAACCTAAAAGTTATTTTGTTAAACCAGGGAAGAAAAAATGCAGTTGCGAAAACTCTATAAATTGGATCTGAATTTTTGGAAGCCCAGCATGTCTGTAATGTTAGCAGGCCCACAATAGCATTTCCTGGGAACGCTGCATTTTCTAGCCTCTGATTTAAAAGAATATTAGGTAAAATTACCTACATTTGAAAATTACAAATATAAAAAATAAATTCTTTATGAGTTACAAATTAGCATGTATCAATGTAATTCACTAAATCTGGACGAGTAAACCTCATTTGCAGACATTCTCCGAAACCGTCACCCCTTCCCAGAGCCGGCACAAGAACACCTTATTGGATGCTAATTTCTTCAAAAAACTCTTTTTGTTTTAAAAGAATTTGCCAACATCTTCAAACACCTTGGAGAGATTGAAAGTATTTATAAACAACTGCTAATCTGCAAAAATATGACTGGAAAACTACAAGTATTAACTAGACTTTTTGTTGAATAATACAGTATTATTTTTCTCCAAATGACTCCTCCTCATTCTCCAGTGCCTCCCACACCTTACTCCCGTCAACTTCAAATTACATCCCTATATAAGTCCTGTACATACATCCTGAAGAGTTTAAGGCCACTGCGGATTCAAGGTACTCGAAAACCTTTAGAAACTACAAACGAAAACTAACTGAATCATTCGTAAATTTTTCAGAACCCAAGAACGTTGAACCCTTTAAAATCCTGGATATTTCTATTAAAAATCTTTCAAACAAGTCATTACTATAAGCTTATTTTTCTTCATGATAGGATTCTGATCTTACTATTTTCGCTTTTTTCACTCGTAAGATTTTTAACTTTAAAGTTCTCCATAAAATAAACATTTTATTACAGACACAAAATATTTTCGCAACGTAAAGCTTGAATAAAACGTGAATAAAATATTTTATACTGCATATCCCTTGCATAAGATAATAAATTCTGCAACCAGAAATTTTCTTCATAGTTCTGGCCAAAAGTTCTTGATTCAAAATATCTTTAAGCTCTTAACTTTCATTAAACCAACCTTGAACCAAAGAGATTTTCAACAAGGTAACTGTAAATTTCCATGGGGAACCATAAAAGGAAAGGTTAAAGCATACATCTTAGTGAAGTATATTTGGTATTTTTGATAACGCTGCTGTTGTTGACAAATGCAACTTGTTACGTTATTTTTATGTCACAAAGCTGTGAATTTTAAACCAGAATATTTTGTATCGAAGATATAAAAAGTGAAAGAAAAAATATTTTTTAAATTCATTCTCAAACCTTATTTTTCTATATAAACTAAAGTATATATACATATATATATAGAAAAAAGGAGCATCAAAATAGTAATAAAATGAAAAATATAAAGATAAATTTATTTTAAAGTTCTTCAAATGCTTTATTGCTTATTATTATATCAAAATAAATTTCTTAAAATTTATTTTCTTTTAATGGTATGTTTTTTTCTAATGAATGTATTCTTTTAAATCTAAGAATTTTAAAATTTATAAAGTTTGTTTCTATTGCTACTGCTGATGAACTAATGACGATCTTCTGTTACAAAGCCGATGAAAAAATCACTTTTTAAATTTAGAAAAACGAACATCAAAATAGTAATAAATGAAAAAATATAAAAATAAAATTATTTCAAAAATCTTCCGAGATACTTTGATGCTTTTATTATTTCAAAAGTTTTTTTTTTAAATTTATTTTTTTGTAATGGTATGTTTTTTAAATGGAAAATCAGTAGAAAACGTTTTTGAAATCTAAGAAATTTAATGGTTTGTATTGATGCTCAAAACTTATGTATTCGTAAAAAAATGTTTTTGCTATCAATAGTAAGTAGCTCCAGCAAAATATTTTATGTATTATTTTACGTAAATTTAGATAAAATTTATTATTTAAAATAACACAACATGTTTATTGCAAGCGTTTTCAAGAAAAGGCAAGCATTGTCCTTGACAACTACTTTAGAAAATAATTGGATAAAAAAAACAGCACAGGAAATTAAAAAACTGATTTTTTTATTTCGTTCTAAAAACTTCGTAGCAAACAACAACGAAGAAATGTTTTATAACTTTTTTAATAAATTAAAAAACTTTATTTTTTCCTCAAAATTTTCGCCATTAGATTTTCTTGACACCTGATTGCGCCATTACTTAAGTGTTAAAATATTATTTTTCAAGTTATTTGCCAAACTAACTTTATTGTATTCTTAAAAATAAATACTAATAGATTAAAAATGAAAAAATCATTGAGAATTTTTGAACAAGAAAGTCTGCTTTACTTAACGCATTTATATTATTAGGTGAGTTATTTAAAATATCAAGCCTTATTAATTAAAAAAAAATCAAAACTCATCAAAATATTTTTTAATCTCAAACTCTCAATCATAGATTTTTTTAAATAAAATGTACCAAAATTAAAATGGTTTTATTTCCTGCAGCCAAGAAAAGCAAGGACGTATCATCTTGTAAAACAAAAAATAGGTATACACAGCATTTATGGTATCTACACATGATAGTATGTAAGACTCAATAGTGTGGAACTTTGTGTAGATTAAAATATCAAGCGAAAAATAGCAGATAGTAAGAGATAGCAAAAATATATAATAAGAGATGTATCTCTTTATTTACAGTGTTATGAAGCATACTTCATGGTATACTTCATATTATGAGGTATAAATTCACATTGAAAAGCAGGCAGCTCCGCGAGACTTTGTGGCAGCTAGGCCATTAGTTCTGCACGTTGTTTTTCAGACCCTGGATAGCCTTGTACATATATAATTTGGCTATAGTATTTTTCTTTATCATTAAATTAGTAAGGAGTAAAATCTTTTGGCAATTTACTGTAATAATCGTTTAGAATAAATAAAATTTTAGCTAAAACTTAAACTGGCATCATGTTTCATTCCTATAGAAACCTATATAGAAAACCTTTTCTATCTACTATTTAAAAATTTATTTAAAAAACTCCACAATATAATCGAGACCAGATCAACACCTTAATCTAAAATCCCTCACAAAACTATGATAACTGATTTAACTGATACCATATTTTGGCCTGTGTTTACCACATAAACTCGAAACCTAAACAGGTAGAAAATGTGCGATTTCTTCCAATGTATCGGTTTCGAGATCACCTAAACTGAACAATTGAACCTTATGCGAGGAAAACCGGCATTCGATTTGAGAAATCATTTTCCTTTTCTCTAATCCCACGCTATCCTCTTCTCCCGACGGACTCCTGGATCTTTTTGAAAATTTTTCGTTTCCTGGAATATCTCCTCTCCTGAAAGGAAAGTCCTCTTTCTCTGAGCCGGGAATAATGATTTCTCTCCTAGTCGAAGGCGAAAAAGATTTTATGGTATTTTGCAGAAAGTTTGGTCCAGTTGGAATAATTTATCATACCTTTCAGGTTTCTCACAAATTTTAAGGAATTCAAATTAAATCATGGTTTTATATCAGTTAATTTTCATTGTTTACAGTATCAATAAGAATATTATAAAAATATAAATCACCCTATACTTGTAAGGAAAATTATAAAATTGTTTAAAAATGTTAAAAAAATTAGTGAACGTAACAATATATAATAACGCTAATTAACTGACAATATAATTACAAAATATCTAACAATATAACTACCAAATAACTAATAATAATAACTACAAAATAGCTAAGGACGTAACTACAAAATTACTAATAATATAGATACGAAACAACTAATAATAATAACTCTAAAATAGCTAATATATACACCAAAATAATTAACAATATAACTACAGAATATCTAACATTATAACAACGAAAAATTATTGGTACAAACTTATTGGTTAAATAAGATATCGTTTTTAAAATAAATTTGTTATTTTTCAAATGCCAGTCATTGTGAATATTCACACCATATAAATATATTTAGTGTAACATTTTTTGATTTAAAAGATATTAAATTATTTTTTTCTTTTCATTTCATGTTTGTTCTCTATATATGTTTTAAAAAAAAAAAAAGGATAATAGAACTATATTAAAGCATTCGTATCTTAATTGATCAATTCTACAAAATAAAATTATAAGATTTTAATAGATTTTAAAATGTTATTCTAATTGCTCCTCATATATATTCACTCATTAGCATTTATATAAAACAATTAACAAGTTGAATTTGTAATTTTGTAAATAAAAGTTTATCTATAAGAAATAAAAAATTCGAAAATATTTTCATAAAAACTTTTAGTAACCAAAATTTTTCTTAACAAAATATGCTTTTCAAAGGTTTCTATAAGCAACAAAGAGATTAAGATTATTACATGTGAGTTAAATATTTCAAGATTTAAATAAAACTTAGCATATGTAAAGCATTGTATCTAAATTCATATACTAATAAACATTGTCCTAAGAGAATTATGTTAAATGAACTCTTTTAGCCACTTAGGAACTGTTGCCACAAATACTCTTTTCATCAAATTATTTTAAAAAATAAATAGCTAATAAGACTGTTTTGTTCAACGTTGCCACACAGAATGTTCTTTATCAAAAATTGTAAATAAAAATTATTATTTAGATTCCTAAAATTTGCACGAAATAATTTTAATTCCTGTACTGTTAGCATGTCTTTTTTTTGTTAGTAATAATGAAAAAGAGTTTCAATTAAGCATTGAAAAGAATGTCAATTTTCACGTGAAATTTGCATTTCTGTCCACTATTTTAATTTCAAAGCAATTGCAGAAATTAAAGCATTTACTGATATTTTTTATTTCTGTAATTCTTCAAAAGAATTCATTTCGGTGTTTATAATACCTATTTGTAAGTGATAATGATTGTTTGAATTTTATTAATAAATTAATTTGGTATGTGGTTTTGAAAAAAACCACATTTTTGTTTTGTACAGTTTGTTTCAAAGCAAGTTAATAAATGGAAGAATAAATAAACTGACTGATGATTTTAAATCCCTTTGTTTGGAATAATCCATATTGAATGTTCAGTGACATTCAGTATAAAACTGAAATCAAGCCAGTCATTTTAATATTTGTTTTAAGTCTCATAAATTTTGAGAGCTGATATTTAAATGAAGGAACTCTGATAAACAAACTATTATTTAAATTAAATATACGTTAATAATTTTTTCTATAAACTTTAATTATTATATATTCAGCCATATGTCACATATTATTAATATTATTTTTTTTTTAATTATATGCGTTTTTTTATCTCTTAAATCTGGTTTCATAAATAAAAAAAATTAATGTAGTCAATACAATATCCGTATTATTTTTGTAAGTGCTCTCTGTTGGGCCTGATGGCTGAGTGACTAGCGATCGGCGCCACATGTTTCGGGTTCGAGCCCCAATTGGCCAATGAATATTTGTATTTATTTTGGAATTCACTTTAAACTGTAGGCCCCAGGACTAATATGATTGTTGGGTGTAGGGCTGACAACCCTACCTCGTAAAAAGAAACCTCTTCTATCACCAAATCTGCCAGTAGTCATACGGCCTTGGCCCCTCCATGGGGCCATCATTATTAAATAAAATATATGTTATTCATTCTTTAATGAATAAATCAACACATTTTATTTGTCTGAATTTGCTCAAAAGAATGTTAAAAATTGAAGAATAAATAAATTGGCTGATGATTAAATTCCTTTTGTTTGTAATAATCGGCATTGAATGTTCCAGCGCCACTCAATATAAATTGAAAACCAGGATTCCTTTTTAATATTTGTTTTAAAGTCTCATAAATTTTGAGAGCTGATATGGAAATGAAGAAAACTCTGGCAAACAAACTATTATTTAAATTAAATACACATTAATCATTCTTCTATAAAATTTAATTATTATACTCAGCCATATATGTCATATTTTTTACATTATTGATTTTTAATTATATGTATTTTTATGCCTTTAATCTGATTATATATATAAACAAATAATTGTAGTCAATACAATAAGACATATATATATAAAGAATATTATATAATCTGTAAATAATTAAAAAATTCAAAATGCTCAAAACTTATACTTGACTTTCTTTCTTTAATTAGTTAAACTAAGGAAAGAAAGTCAGTAGTAAATAGTAGAGTAAGTACTAATCGAGCTGTGTTTTGCTAAAAACGCAATAAAATCCCCTTTAAAAAATTATTGACAACTCTTTTTGAATTATTATTTATTTTAATGATTAAATTTTCTCGTTTACTGTCTACCTATCATATGTTAAGTAAAAATGTATCTGTTATCAATTTGCGACATTAAAAAAAAAAATAGTACTTTGAAAATTATGTATTTTAAGACTTTTAACATATTCAATAAAAATTTGGATAGAATATAAGAATTTAACTCTATAAGTGTGATAAAAATTTGCAAAATTTAAAGAATATATAATTAGGAAACCAGCAATGATCTAAAATTAGCAATTATTTTCAAAACAATCTATTCTAAGAATAAATCTTTTTAATCGTTATATATATGTTATATTTTTCTTAGAATACAACAATCTAGCCATAAAAAACTCAAATTTTCGCACTTGATATAGACCGCAAACAAAACATCTGGCGCTCGGTGCCACAGGTTTAGGTTCGAGTCCCGGTGCCATGGATGTTTGTAGCGGTTCGGAATCCACTTTAAAATGTAGGTCCTGGTCTGTTTAGCCTAAAGTGTACACAAGATGACCGCAGGGCAAAAAACCAAACCAAACGAAACCAAGCAAACAAAACAAATACCTCTCAACAACCACAATCAGCAAATCTCTTCTGGTCGGTTACTGTTAAACTATCATATATTAAGTAAAAATATTCCTGATATCACTTTTCTATGTTTTTTAAAAAAAATAGTACTACTTTAAAAGGGTTATATTGACTTTAAGATTGAGTTCATTCTAAGAATGAATATTTTTACTTAATTATCTTCAATGCAGCTGGCAAATAGATGGGACTTTCGCCAAAAATTAAGCAATTCTTGGTAAGAATAAAATGCCCTGCATTTTTTAAACCGTTACCTACGGCTTAAAGTGGATTTATCTTTCCCTTTCCTGTGGTGCCGAACGCCAGAGCGCCAGCCATTCGGCCCATCATCTAAGAATGAATATTATTTAAGTAATGCGAATTAGAAAGAACTTTTTCACACCATCGACATCCACGACCTCAAACCAAAACCAAAAAACCTCGCCAAAACAAATTGCCAGAAAATCACCCAATCTCTTCCGAAACGGTTAAAACTTTATTCTTCTCCACGCCGAACAACTCCTGTTGAAAGTTGATTACTCTAATTTCTCACAAAGAGGTCAATTCTTCAATTAAGAGGACATGGACAAATGACGGACATACTTGAGACAGAGCAGTACATCATCGAAAACACCCCTAACCTCTCCTCGCAATCTTTACCACAAAGATGGTAACCCTTTACCCTCCTTCTAACAAGCCCTTTTCATTTTTATCGGATAGATATGTCTTAAACTGTGCTTCACGTATTTTAACCAGATTTTAACGCATCCGTAGATTTTCCTTCCTTCCTCTCCAATCCTTCAATTGGCTACAGCCCTTTCTGGTGTCCCCCGAGGGGCACCAATTTATTCCAACCCCCCTCTGTCCCCCCAGACCCCTCCAACTCACAATTCCCCTTTAATTCTCTTTTTCCACCTTGTATCCCTGATAACATTAAGGATCTTTTGCATCTTCAAGCGGCTTCTCTCTTAAAAACTGTTATCAGTTTCTGGCCCAAGAGTACTCAATGGGATTTCGAGACTTTCTTCGATGGCATTGTCCCCCCTGATCTTTAAGTGGGGAGGCATCGCAGATTATGGGACTTGCTTTTCCCAAAGAAGTAGGGGCACACCTGCGGTGTGGAAGTGGCGGGTCGGAGCGGTGGAACATGGCTGAAGTATCATGGTGTACTTCCGATAACGAGATGAAACCTCTGCTGGATTTTCCCTTTTAATGACATTATATCGAGATCCGATTTCCAGATAATGTGGCTCGAGTCACTATCTCTTTTGGCCTCTTGAGCTGTGCTGGTGAGCTTCATACGTGATGCTATAATTAGAAGTATTAAAAAGTGCATTCAGAGCGCCAAAGATGTTAAGTTATTGGCTTTGAGGTTTTGCCATTTCTTTGTTGGTTCACAAAAGATGACGAGATTTGAATAGACTTGTTAAAATACAAAAGGCTTTTAGTTTTTAAGTCATTCTTTAAAATAGCAACAAGTGATACCAAAAGACATTTTGGTATGCAATAAAAATTGATTAACTTCTTCTACTTTAATTTATTTAATAAATTTTGTTTCTGAATTTATTCTTTTTAAGTGGCTTTATGTGGCGATTCGATTTCGAGTTAAGTGGACTTAGTTACAATTTATTTTCTGTCTACTATACCGTGCAGCTGAATTCATTAGACAATTAGAGGTAATAATATATGTAGGTTTGTCTGGTTGGCTTAGTGTTATTTAACGGCACAAGCATCACTTGTGGGCCACTTTGTACTTTATGAAAATATAAAACAGAAAAAAAAGTTATTATTTAAAAAAATATATTTTAAATTTCTTTATAAAATTACTCGATAGATATTTAAAAAAAAATGGCATAACAATTTATTTGTTCAAATTTAAAAAAAAATCTATTTATACGCTAGTCCATAACTATATCTTTCCCATTGTAAAAAAATCAGTAAGGAAATCATATTCTATTCAACTACGTCATCATTTATTAGAGTAATGACAACTATGGTGAAGCAGAAAGTAAACCACTAGTAATTAATGTTTCTCTTTAAATTTTGTTTAATTTTTGCGGAATTTATTTTTTCCAGTTATCTTTTGGATTTTGGATTAGTGTGTAATTAATATGTCAAATAGTAAATAATTAACTTTTAATACTCTCATTGTTGATTTACAAATGATAGGCATGCTGTAAAATTTTAAATTTAATCGAAATTTTTGCTGAAAAAAATAGTTTTTTCTACCAATTCATCCTTCAAAAGTTAGCAAGTGATATTTTTGTTGGTTTATATGGTAAATATTTGCTACAATTATGAAATTTTTTAATAAACTTTATCCAACTTTTTCTTTACTTTTTACTTAATAAATAAATTTCTAGGTAAAAGTAGATCATGGTACAATCCCATTAGTATCCTTATGTTGCTGAATTTATTCATGATAAGAAAAATAAAAAGCTTTAAATATGTCAATAAAGGATAAATTATTGTGTTTGAATTTCTGTTGGTTGATTTACAAAAGCAGTTGCATTTTTTTTCAACTTACGGAATCCTTTAAATTTATTTTTTTACTGATTCCTACTGCAAATATTACAAAAATATTATAATTTTATTTTAATTATTTATTAAGTTAAAATTTTCAGATTTTTCCAGTCTATAAAAACTTCATACTAGATTTAAAGTCTAGCAGCATGAATAACATGATTAGACATTAAATATTTTATTATGTCTACTAATAGATCTTAAACTCTCGATATCTTGACTCTATTTCCTCTTATGCATTTTGCAAATGTACAAAATTTATATTAGATATGGAAATTAAAAAAAAATAGAATAATTTATTTTAAAACGCATAAGATTTTTATACTATAATAAAAAAGTTTATGTCCACAGGTTAAAATATATTTATACGCTAGTCAAAAATTATATTGTATTCTAATTGTAAAATCGGTATATTACCCATATCCTCTCGTTATACTCATACTTGAATATTTTTTATTGCATTCTACCTTTTCAATCCGACCTTAACTGATATTCGATTTTAAAAAGTTAAACTTTTGACTAAGAAAATAAAAGCGTAAAGCCAAAAAGTAAAATTATTGGTGTTTAAATTTCTGCATCTTTCTTGACTTCCAAAAGGTGTATTTATTTCCATTAGAGATTCTTTTGAAAAGATGATTTACTGATTTCTGGTTTAAATGTTATAACAAATGATAATTATGTTTATTTATTAGGAATAATTATATTTATTATTTTTTTCCTGTTAAACTTGTGAACTTTCATAATATTACTAAATTAAAGTTTAACAACATGATTAGACATTGAATATTTTATTATGGTATAGTTTTCTTAATTGACCTTAACTCGATATTCGACTTTGATTTCTTTTATGCGCCTTCCAATCCGCAAATTTATTAGCCATGAAATTAAAAATAGAATGATTTCAGTTTTAAAAGTTTAACTTTGACTATCTTTCTTGCAAAGATTCAAACCGATGTCTTCTTTCTAAGAATTGCAAACTTCCCATCTGCAAAATCAGTTAAATGCAAACTTTCCTTCCAATCCATCACTCCCGAAACCACAAAACAACACAAATTTGCAAACATAAGCATTCATTTACGCAATTTTAAAGTTCTCTCACCGAAACCGCCAGCAGCATCCTAAATAATTACTATTGACGGATTGATGGCTTCTTCAAAATTGTATCGAAGAATCCATAATTTGGCAGCATTGGCGAGAAGAAAAATTGTATCCATACTACATCAAGCCAATAATTGAATTGTTCGCTGATGGATTAATTACTGTCAGAGATTGAAAATATCGCCTCCGATTTTTGCATAATTGCTCTGACTTATGAATATTAATTCCAGCCCTGAGATCCGGTTATTGGCATGGCACATGACATTTTTTTTTTGAAACACAGAGTCGTTCATTCTATGCGTTTGTAAACTCATGATATATTATTGGCGGAATAAGTCATGGAGGAGTATGATTATAAACCTATGCATAGTTAAGTTAAGGTCGCCTTCGCAACTGATGATGGGTGGAATTTATCACGAGTACTGAAAGCACGTTTTGGTTGTTGATTGCTAATGAGAGAGGGTGAGAAGATTTAGATTAAAAGATAATTGTTTAATAAGAATCGCATTTATCCTTATTACATTCTCAAATAATAAGGATGATAACACAAATAGAGATGTTCAATACGTTTTGCAGGATTAAAAGGTGTGAATGAGAGATATTTATAAGATCAATTTAAGTTTCGATATAAATTCATGAACAAAATCAAGTATAGTTTGCGAATTATATTTAAGTGTTTGTTAGTTATAAAATCTAAACTTTGAAAATGGAAAATTATAATTAGTGGCTCTTTGAAACAGAGGATGTTTAAAACAAGGCGAAAACGACAAATATTTCCTTGTCTACGCCGGGAATAGATACGATGAACCCAAACCTAAATCTTATTTTGTTAAACGAGGAGAAGAATATACTGTTGCTAAAGTCTTACATTCGCAAATAACATAATAAGGTTCTCATGATAATACAAATCGAAAGATTTACCAAATACATTTTGCATGATTAAAAGTGTGAATGAGAAATATTTATGAGAATAAGTTATATTTCAGTATAAATTCATAACAAAAATCATGTACAGTGCGTGCAATTTAAAAAAAAATGTGATGTTTCTGTTCATCTCGTGTAATAGAGGTCAAAATATTCCTTTTTCACGATTGTGTAAATACTACATAGCAGAATAGAAAGAAATCGTATGCCTTCATATCTAACATTATTTCAATGCATATCAAATGAAAGTTTTCTAAATGTAAATCGTCTAACTTTTTAAATGAGTTATAATATTTTATTTTTCATTTTTATTTTCAGTGTTCAGGAACTAAAAATTAACGTAGTGTGTATAACCACACGCACACTAATGTTGGAAGGGTAACAAAAATCAGTGGAATATGATACTATAAACAGGATGCTCTATTCAACAGGCTTGCTGGCCTCAAAAACAAGTAATTCAATTCCGTCAAATGTAAATTTGTCTTTTAATGTTCATGCTAGAAACAGAATTTTATTTATTTTCAACATATTGTAGTGAATAACGACCTGAATGGCCGATGTGGCTAGCACTCTGGCGCTCGGTACCACAGGTTTCGGGTTCGAATCCCTGCGGTGCAATGGATGCTTGTAAGGTTCGAATCCTCGTTAAGCTGCAGGTCCCGGTTTCATATGACTGTTGAGCGTTGGGTGTACAGATGACAACCCTACCCCTTAAAAATGACATAACATCTCTCCTCTCGAAATCTACCAGTAGGTAGATTTCAGGACGAGAGACAGCCCAGTGTAGGCCTTGGCCCACACTGGGCTGTTGGTGCCAATGTTGATGATGATGTAGTGAATAAGTTGCTGATTATTGATCAATCAACTAAAATAAATGCTATTTGTTTCCTAAATTATTCACTGCATTCGAATAGTGGTCTCACAATCTAGATTGAATAACCTATAACCTAATCATCTGATGGTTCACATTCTTCCTCACCTTTCTCACTCGATTTCGGTAGCCTGATGGTCCATGATATACCACTCTAGTCTTTGGTACCACAGGCTCCAGGTTCGTATACTGGTGGTGGCCTGGATGTTTGTGAGTGGTTCAAAATCCACGTTAAACTGTAGGTGCCGGTCTTACGCCTAAAAGTAGTGCAAAATATGACTGTAGAGCGACAAACCAAACCAAATCTACTGAGCTCAATGGAAGAACTTTTATGACATACAGATTTATCATGGTATAACAGCTTTCAATCCGCACACACAGAACTTTTAATTAAATGATTTTTCAAATAAAATATACTAAATATAATATTCTATTAAAATCTATCCATAAGAGTCATTTGGTCCAACTGAATTATATAAATTATGTAGTATTAAATTTATGTTTTGCCATTTAATATCACATAGAATTAAAGCGAACATCTTAAAAATTCTTATTCCTTTTGCGATTATTTTATGCTTTATATTTAGTTTGTAAACAACTTTTCTCCTATTCTTTTTCACTATAAAGAAAATGCTTGATTGGTTATAATAAAATACGTGTAAGGTTGAATTGTATCTGACTTAAAGATAATTTAAGATATTTTGAAAGTGTTATGCAAAATTGCGTTCAGAATACAATAATCTTACAAACTCAGTTTTACAGTAAAACTGAGTTTGAATAAGACATGAAATGGAAATAATGAAACATAATAAAAAAAAATCGTTACTTGTGCACAAGATCTGAAAACTAAAGGGGGGAGGGGGGTGAAAGAATTATAAATAAATTTACTTCTTAATGTAACTTCAAAGAGAATTTGAATTTGTAAAGAATTGTCAAAGTGAAAATGCTTCTAAAAAGTCGAAAGATAATGGAATACGAAAGACAATGGAAAGGTTTTGAATAATCTGTTTATATATATACAGAAAGCAAACGAAAGCTCCTTTTTAAAATTATTTTCGATCTGAGATAACTACACCAATGAAAGTGAGATAAAAGGTGCTGTAATATCGATACGTCTGATTTTATTAAACTCATATCATCACTTTTAGGAATGATGTTTGGGAATACAATGAAAATCGAAAGAGATGGAGCCGAAATTTCCAATTATTAAGTATTTGAAATGACATTTGGTTAGTGAGAGAAATTACAGTCTACATACCAATGTCCAAAATTTGTCTACTAATACTTATAGAAAGTAGGTATATGTATGAGAAATATGCAAGAAGTGTTCTTAAATTAGTTTCATGATCGTCAGATCTCACTAATTTGGATTTCTTTTATTCATTATATAAGCGATTAGGCTTGGCCGACTCATAGCTGAGTGGCAGCTTGCGCCGCTGGTGAGCCGCCTTAAGGCTGAGGTTCGATACGCTAGCGGCGTTGTAGTAGGCATTGTTTCAAAACCAGAAATCTCGTTTTCATAGTGTTCAGCATCTTGGCTCATTCGTCGGACTACCTGATGGAGATTTTCTGCGTTTTCTCCAATGCGGGGTAGGTACCCTAAAGGTGCTCTCGGAATACACTGACCTCCTTTTCTGCGACACGGAGCTAAGTTAGGACTTCTACCTAGAGGGGTTGGTGGTCTGATACATAATTAGCAAGCTCTCTGGCCTTTGGTACCAGAGGCTTTAGCTTCGAATCCTGGTGGTAGCACCAATGTTTGTTAATGGTTCGATTCCACGTTAAACCGGTATAATTAGTAAAAAGTGACCATAGAGCAACAAGCCAAACCAAATAAATCTACTTTTGGAAGCTCCATCACAACAGAATCTGACCCTTTCTCTCCATTCATTATGAGATTACTTATGGGATATCCGACCCTCACTGCAGGACACGGGGATTAGATACAACAACAATAAGAGAACCGTATTATTGCAGATGCTAGTGCAATGTCTGATACTTTTCGTGTTGAAGAATGAACGAATAGATATATTTTTGAGAATACGTATGTGAATTGTGAGTAAATAGTTTCTTCAAACATACTCGACTTAAACTTGTTAACCTTGGTCAGGAGGGCTTTTGTTTGCTTGATGTTGTGAAGTTATATTGACATTAATATGTAATTAAATATGAAATTGTGTGTATTTGCTCATACATACTAACTTACCTTCAAACATTGACATAAAAATGGCACATCTACATAAGAAGTATTAAAATGTCGGACAGTTGGATTTATTCTTATTAATTGAATGTGATTTCGTATTTATTAATTGATGCTCTAGACTACAACGTCGTCCAGTTTGCCTCATACAGTCTGATTACTTATTGAGTATAGCTGCATTGACACGTTACACATTAAGTGAAACCCCTGAGGTGGGATTCGCAACCCTCCTCCTCTTTCATTTTTCCTCAACAGGAGTCTTTCTGGTCTGCACATTTTGGTCTATATCGGAATAAAATTTGAAGATTTCCTCTCTGTTTCACTTATCGGAATTCGAACTGAGCATCGTTAGATCCAGTACCACTCATGTGGAAATAAATATAAGCAAAGTTCTAAAACGAAAATTGTATTCATTGCAATTATTATTTTATTACAAATAAGATTATATATATAAAATAAATTTAATTTAAAAAAAACTATATTAAATATATGAAATATAGGCGTGACTATATTAAAAATTAAAGTTTATAGAAGAATGGCTAACATATATTTGATTTAAATAATAGCTTGTTTGCCAGAATTTCTTCATTTCCATATCAGCTCTCAAAATTTATCAGACTTTAAAACAAATATTAAAATTTTCTGCTTGTTTTCAGTTTTATATTTAATATCTCTGGAACATTCAATATATGGATTATTACAAACAAAAGGAATTAAAATCATCAGCCAGTCAATTTATTAACTTACTTTTAAACAAATTGTACAAAACAAAATGTATTGATTTATTCAAAACCACATATCAAATTAATTTATTAATAAAATTCAAACAATCATTAACATTTACAAATCGGAATTATAAACACTGAAATGAATTCTTTTGAAGAATTACAGAGAAAAAAATATTAGCGAAGGCTTTAATTTCTGCAATTGCTTTGAAATTAAAGTAATGAACATAAATGCAAATTTCACGTGAAAATTGACATTCTTTTCAATGCTTAATTGAAAGTCTTTTCATTATTACCAACAAAAGGCATGCCTAACAGTACAGAAATTAAAAAAATAATTTCGTTTAAATTTCTCTAGGAATCTAAATACTAATTTTTTATTTACAATTTTTGATAAAGAACATTCTGTGTGGCCACGTTGAACAAAACCGTCTTATTAGCTTTTTATTTTAAAACTATTCGATGAAAAGGATATTTGTGGCAACATTCCCGTAAGTATCTAAAAGAGTTCATTTAACATAATCCTCTTAGGAAAATGTTTATTAGTATACGAATTCAGATACAATGTTTTAGATATGCCAGGTTTTATTTAAATCTTAAAATATTTAACTTGCATGTAATAATTTAATCTTTGTTGCTTAAAAATACCTTTGAAAAAGCTTTATTTTGTACGTTTTCAAAGAAACTTTGCTTATTAAAAGTTTTCTTTTGAAAAAGATTTTCAAATATTTCATTTCCTATAGATAACCTTTATTTACAAATTCATCTGTTAACTAGATTATATAAATGGAAATGAGTGAATATATATGAGCAATTACAATAACATTCTAAAATATATTAACATATATTATTAAAATTAAAATTAATAATATATATTATTATTATTTTATCAATAAAGATACAAATGTGTTAATTTGGGTCTATTTTTCTTTTTTAAACTTATGTAAAAAAGCCTGAAAAATAATAATGTTTAAATTTTAATTTCATGCCTATTTTTATTAAATTACATTTAGGTTAAAAAAATTCTGCATTTCAATGAAGGTAATTAATTGGTTAAATATACATAAATTCGTAACATTTTCTTCGGAGTTGTAACTTTTCTGGTATATGATCTTCAAAAAGTTAATAAAATTACATATTAAATCTTTCAATACAAGTGCTCTGCAATATTTAATATTGGGTAGAAAATCTGAAACTAATATCGTATTTTAAAAGAAATGCCAAACAAAGTTTTGGATAATTAAATTTCTAATGAAGTGATAAACAAAAATGTTGTAACCCACTAGGAAAATTATAAATTAAAAATAAATAAATTCCTTTACAAAAACAAATTTTGCAAAATATAACAAATGCAATCGGAATAAAAAAATTGATTTAAAAATTAAAAATATATAAAAAGAAAAATAATTTTGCAAAAAATAAATAGAAATAAATAAATTATGTATTTCTTATTTGTTCATATTCTATTTGATTTCTCATTTTTAATTATAAAAATTCCATTAATATAAATGTAATATATTTTAGCAAAACAATATTATAAAATAATTTTTTTTTGCACCTTTTCATTTACCGTTAAGCATTTTAAAGCATTGTAAGGAGTTAAGTAGCATTTGTGTTAGTTAAACTAAAAAGTAATTGCGACATCTTCTTGTTTAAACGCTATGATATGCCACGTTAAATATATTATATTGTAGGATATTTGTTTTATACTTTGTTGAATGCTTCGCTGATTTATCGAAATTTCGACAAAAGATATTATTAAGTTAAAAGATATAATTTCAAATTCAATATTCATAAATATTCAAAAACAGGTATTTCCGTTGTCAAATCAAAATTTTATATAAGAATTTAATAATTCTGTTAGTAGACGATAATGTCTGATAAACGTAGAAAAATGTTATTACCATTTTGGAAAAAAGTAACCATTTAGCTAGTGATTTAAAAAATTTCTGTAGATTATTATGAGTTTACTTATGCCTTCGATAACATTCTGTGATCTCTTTAAATGCAAAATTCTTTCAATAGACAATTCAGTTGAGTTTGGTGTTTACCTTAACGCAATGAATTTGGAAATTATCACAACTCATTTCATTGGCATATTATTTTTTACTTGGCTATTTAGTTTGAATTCATTTTGTATTGACAAGGAATTACTGTTAAAGAATATACTCTTCAGAATTTACTCTTCATTTACATATGTAAAAAAGATCTTTTGTAGAATATTACTTCTCAAATAAAGCATGGATTCAATTTGCTATCGCCTGCTATGCAGGGTATAAGAAAGTTGTGTATCATATGTTAAAATTATACAAAAAATAATATGATAGAAATAAACTTCATTGACTTATAACATGATTACAAGAAATTAATTCAATGAGATCTTTTACTGCCCATACTGCGTTATATCTATTCTCAATTTCATGCCATGTATCGCCAAGCATCTGAGAAGTTATGCAACCAATAGCAGCTGTAATATACCTTTTCAGTTCCTTTTAAATTAATACAAAGAATATGAATATCTGATAGATATCTTTCATATAACAACCAATGAATTTAAATTGGTAAGTATCCGCTAAAAGCCCGTAACTTTTTATATGCTTGTCATTATATATAGCATAATGATATAGGTATACACTCAAGAGCCAAAACATTATGACCACCTGTCAATGACGAGTTGGCCCAATTTTTCGCGCACAACACAGCTTCAACCCGCCTTGGCATGGATTAATACCAGTTAAATACCACTTCCACCTGATCACGTGCTTTCCACGTCATCCATGCGAGTTCATTGCAAAATGTAGGGGTGGTCATAATGTTTTGGCTCTTGAGTGTATTGTCATTATACATAGCATATACGGTATATTGCTTGGAGAAACCAAAAGCGTCCCACATTGAAAATTTTTTAACCTTTGTAGTTAGCTACTTTTTATTGTTAGCTAATTTTGTAGTTATTATTATTGGTTATTTTATCATTATATAGGTAATGTTTTAGTTATATTGTTAGCTATTTTGTAGTTATTATTATTAGTTATTTTATCGTTATATAGGTCATTTTTAGTTATATTGTTAGCTATTTTGTAGTTATGTCGTTAGCTATTTTGTAGTTATAATTATTAACTATTTTGTAATAATAATGAGCTATTTTGTAGTTGTAATTATTAGTTATTTTGTTAGATAGTTTGCATTTATAATTGTTATTTGTAGTTATATAGGTTATTTTATAGTTATTTTGTAGTTATATTGTTAGTTATCCTGCAGTTATATTGCTAGTTATTTTGCAGTTGTTATCATTAGTTATTTTGTAGTTTCGGTGTTAGCTATTTTGTGATTACGTTGTTAGTTAATTATTAGAATTATATATTGTTATTTTCACTAAATTATTTTAACTTTTTAAAAACAATTTTATAAAATGTCCAACAATTATAGGACAATCTATAACTTTTATAATATTCTTATTAATACTGTAAGTAATGAAATTTAAATGAAAAAATATCATGATTAAATTTGAATTAGATTAAAATTTCTGAGAAATCAGAATGGTATGATAAATTATTCTAACTCCACCAAACTTTCTGCAAAATACAATAAAATCTTTCGCCATTGAATAGGAGAGAAATCATTCTTCCCGGCTCAGGTCGGTGGTTCAGAGAAAGAGAAATTTCCTTTCAGAAGGAAGTATTCCTGGGAAACGAGGAACGAAGTGAATTTTCAAAAAGATCCGGGAGTCCGTCGGGAGAACAGGATGGCGTGGGATTAGAGAAAGGGAAATGATTTCTCAAATCGAATAGCGGTTTCCTCGCATAAGATTCGATTGTCCAGTTTGTAGGTGATCTCGAAACGGATAAATTGGAAGAAATTGAAATATTTTCTACCTGTTTAGGTTTTGAGTTTACGTGGTAAACACAGGCGAAATATGGGGTCAGTTGAAGAATATTCATTTGAACTAATTTTGTGGGTGATTTTAGAATAAAGTGTTATTTTGATCTCGATTATCTTATTGAATTTTCTGCTATGTTTCTTAAAATAGTAGGTAAAAAGTGTTTTTTTTAAATTTTTTTATTTTTTTATAGTTTTCTATAAGAATAAATTATGTAGCCATTTTCAGTTTTAGCTAAAAATTAACTTATTCCAAAATGATTATTGTAGTAACATGCCGAAGATTTTACTTATTACTAATTTAATGGTGAAGAAAATACTATAGCCATTTAAATGGATATCAAGACTAAAAATAATTCCCAAATTGTAGAAAAGGGTGGAATTTCTAAAAATGAAGTTTTATTTTGATGCTTACAATAACTAATAGGACGAAAGTTCTTATTGGATGTAAGATAAATATTTTTTGTATGGATATATATTTCAGAATTACAGAAATAAAGGACAAAGGTATTTATAAAAGTTATGTTTTAAATTTACTATTTCTAAAGAATGCGCCATTACTATAAACTGGTTTTCATAATTAAGAGAATTTGCATATTCTATTGATTTTAACGAAAACTACTGAACGACATGTAAATCTAAAGTTTCCGAAAAAAAAAGATACAAATCTTTAGCGTATTATAGGTATGCTTATATGTGTTTGTAAGCTGTGCATTCAGAGAAACAGACTTTTCGATTTTGATTCCTGAATTCTATTTGTTCACACTTTTCGGGTTTTTTTTTTCAGGAGAATTTAATTTTTTTTCCTGTAGTAGTTAATTTCAAAAGCCAATAGCTTAGGTTGAGTTACAATTAACGTTTGGATAATTGAATGAGAATATAATCTAAAGGACGGCAGAAAGCAGGACAGAATCTTCAGCAGATTGTCTCACGAATTGACAAAACGAATTGACCAACAGACAAAAAAAATGAGGACATTCTCCAGATGAGTTGGCTAGCTCGATCTTCAAACCTAAATCATATAAAATGCAGGGAGTACATGAGCCAGACTATTATTTAATTTCATGTCACAGGTTATCCACAGCCTGAAAAGAAGTCGCTACTTGAGTAGGCTCAGCTTCTACAAAGTCTCATGAGTTATCTGCTTTTCAGTGTGGATTCATGTTGTGAGAGATGCATGAGTGGATGGATTAATGTGGATTCGTGCATGAGTAGATCATATATCTTATTTGCCATATTTTGTTCGATATTTTAATTTCTATTTCACAAAGTTTCACATCTATGAGTCTTACAAACTATCATATGTGGATACCATAATTGCCATGTATATTTATTTTTTTTGCGTTATATGAATTTACAAGCATGTATGAACATGTTTGTCCGGTTACAGAAAATAAAGTCATTTTAATTTTTGGTAAATTTTATTGAAAAATATTATGATTGAGAAGTTTGAGACTTTAATATTTGATATTTTTAATAATTGGCCTAATAATATAAATTAATTATTTAAAGAGGACTTTCTTGTTTAAGAATTTTCAATAATAATTATTTCAATTTTTTTTTATCTATTGTCATTTATTTTTAAAAATATAATAGAGTTAGTTTGGTAAATAAATGAAAAACTTATACTTTAACAATAACTTAACTAATGCCGCCTCAGCTTTTAACACCGGAGCAATCTGGTATGAAAATTTGCTGAAGGAAAAGAAATATAAATAAAATAAGCTTTTTATTTTATTAAAAAATTATATAAAAATATTTTTTTGTTAATGTTTGCTATGAAGTTTTAGAACGAAATAATAAAAACCAGCTTTGAATTTTTATGAAATTTTTTTTATTAATTATTTTCTAAAGGAGTTAACAAGGACAAAGCTTTACCTTTTCTTGACAATGCTTACATTAAACATGTATTACTACTTTAAATATTATATTTTATCTAAATATAGATAAAATGATTCATAAAATATTTTGCTGAAGCTTTTACTAATGATAGTAAAAGCATTTTTTTTTACAAAGGAATAAGTTTTGATTAACAATACAAACAAATTTTATAAATTTTCTTACATTAAAAAAAGAAATGAAGATCTTTCTACTTATTTTTCCTTAAAAATAATACCATTACAAAGAAAATAACTTAATTTTTTTAAAATTTATCTTTTTGAAGTAATAAAAGCATTAAAGTATTTCGAAGAATTCTGAAATAAATTCCTTTTTTTTTTTTTGTATTTTTCCTTTATTATTATTTTTGATGTTCATTTTTTCTAAATTTAAAGTGATTTTCATCAGTTTTGTACAAGAAAAGAAAATATTAAAGTAATAAGATATCTGTCTATCTATCTTTCTATATGTATATATATATCTACATATAAGATTTTTAGAAGGACTTCAAGAAAATATTTTCCTTTCACTTTTTTTGATATCTTAGACACAAAAATATTCTGGTTTAAAATTCACAGCTTTGTGACATAAAATAACGTAACAAGTTGCATTTGTCAACAACATCAGAGGCATCAAAAAATACCAAAGATACTTCACTAAGATGTATGCTTTAACCTTTCCCTTTTATGGTTCCTCATGGAATTTACAGTTACCTTGTTGAAAATCTCGAGGGTTCATGGTTGGTTTAATGAAAAGTTAAGAGCTCTAGATATTTTGAATGAAGAACTTTTTGGCCAGAACTATGAAGAAAATTTCTGGTTTCAGAATTTATTATCTTATGCAAGGGATATGCAGTATAAAATATTTTATTCACAGTTTATTGAAACTTTACGTTGCGAAAGTATTTTGGGTCTATGATAAAATGTTTATTTTATAGAGAACTTGAAGGTTAAACATCTTACGACGAAAAAGAGTTACGAGAAAATAGTAAGAATAGAATCTTATCATGAAAATAAACTTATGCAATGTCTTGTTTCAAACGTTTTTTTTAATAGAAATATCAAGGATTTTAAATGGTTCACATTGTTGGCTCAAAAAATTTAGAATGTTTCAGTTAGACAGTCATTTAAGGTTTTCAGAATGCTTTAACTCTGTAATGGACTTAAAATCCTGTACGGACGTAAGTAGATGACTCTTATAGGGATGTAATCTGGAAGTAGCAGGAGAGTGCAAGGTGTGCAATGTAACACTGGTAGCATGAAGAAACTTATCTGTAGATAAATAGGAGTTGTTGATAAACACTTTCAATCCCTCCGAGGTATTTGAAGAAAAAATCGTTGTTACTAATCCCCCTGGTAATACTTATAATTTCTTAGTCGGATTTTTGCATAACGGTTGTGGATGAACAACCTACAAGAGGTTAGTAGATCTTTTCAAACTTTCACAAAAGTTTTTTTGTGCACTCCACATTTCAGAACTTTGTTTGGAACTTTCGAAACCTGTATCCGAGCGCCAGACTCCCTTCACGTTTAACAAAATAACTTACAAATTCACCGTTAAGTTTACAAATTTCTATCGTTATCTGTTCCAGGCGTAGACACAAAAATGTTTTTGTCTTGTCTAACTGGGCATTACTTGTCAAGCATCCTTCTATTCAAAGAGCCAGCGAATTATAATTTTACATTTTCAGTTTATATATAATAATTAACAACGCATAAATATAATTGAAAACTATACTTGATTTTGTTCATTAATTTATATAGAAAATCTTATTTTATCTTAATAATAGTTCTCATTCACACCTTTAATCATGCAAGACCTATTTAATAAATCTTCCGATATGTATTATCAGGAGTTCATTATTATTTGCCAATGTAATAAGGATAAGTGATTCCATTAAATAATTATCTTTTAATGTAAATCTTCTCACCCTTTCTCATTAGCAATCAACAACCAAAACGTGCCTTCAGTACTCGTGATTGATTCCACCCATCATCAGTTGCGAAGGCGACCATAACTTAACTTTGCATAGGTGTATAATCATGCTGCTCCATGACTTATTCACGCCAGTAATATATCTTGATTTACAAACGCATAGAATGAACGACTGTGTGTTTCAAAGAATTAAAAAAGGAGGTAAATGTCATGTGCCATGCCAATAACCGGATCTCAGGGCTAGAATTGATATTTATAAGTCAGAGCAATTATGCAAAATTGGGCGATATTTTCAATCTTTGACAGTAATTGATCCATCAGCAGACAATTCAATTATTGGCTTGATGTATTGGAAGCCGTTTTCTTCTCGCCAATGCTGCCAAATTATGGATTCTTCGTTACAATTTTGAAGAATCCATCAACCGAATTGGTAATTATTTACGATGGTGCTGCCGGTTTCGGTATTGAGAGAGCTTTAAAACTGCGTAAATGAATGCTTATGTTTGCAAATTTGTGTTGTTTTTGTGGTTTCGGAAACGATGGATTGGTAAGAAAGTTTGCGGTTTTAAAGATTTCGCAAACGGAAAGTCTTGCAATTCTTAGAAAAATAACATGAGTTTGATTTTCCTAGAAAAATAGTCAAAGCTTAAGTTTTAAAAACAGAAATGATTCAAATTTTTTTTAATTTCAAGGCTAATAATTTTTGCATATTGCAAGGATCATAAAAAGAGATGAAGTTGAATAGAACATAAAAAGGAGGATATAGTAGAACGTAATAAAATATTCAGTCTAATAATCCAGTTAAATTTTAATTTATTAAAAATAGTGATTTCATATGTTTAATAAAGAGGAAAATCTTATTTTTATTTATTTATTAGGGGGAAAATTTGTCTTTTGTTGTAATAAATCGAATAAATTTATTAAGAAAATTATACACAATCTGATTTGATTTTTTTTATATTAATAAATTTTCTTTCATGCGTTGAGTTATTTCGGTGTGATCCATGATGATCCTTTTGACGTTGAATAACACGAAGACAACCAATCACCCTACATATATTATTACTTATAATTGTATAATCTTTGAATTAATTCAGCAGTAAATTTAACATATATTAAAAAATTGCAACTAAATCACCACATAAAGCTACTTAAAAATATAATACAACAAGTGACCAAAAGAAATTGTAACTCAATGCGTTTAACTTGAAACTGAATCTTCAGATAAAGCCACTTAAAAAGAATAAACACAACAATAAAATTTATTAAAAAATTAAAGTATAAAATGTTTGCAAAATTTTATTGCATACCAAAAATGGCATAAAATAACAAAGTATCACTTTTTGCTATTTTAAAGAATGAATATATAAAAAAAATTTTTTTTTTAACAAATCTATTCAAGTATTACAATGTACCATCTCATCTTTTTTGTGAACCAACAAAGAAATGGCAAAACCTCAAAGCCAATAACTTAACATCTTTGGCGCACTCAGTGCACTTTTTAATACTTCTAATTATCGCATCACGGATGAACTCACCGGCGCGGCTCAAAAGGCCAAAAGAGATTGTGACTCGGGCCACATTACCTGGAAATCGGATCTCGATATAATGACATTAAAAGGGAAAATCCAGCAGAGGTTTGATCTCGTTATCGGAAGTACACCATGATACTTCCGCCAGGTTCCACCCTCCGAACCCCCACTTCACACCGCAGGTGTGCCCCCTACTTCGTTTGGGAAAAGCAAGCCCATTATCTGCGATGCCTTCCACACTTAAAGATCAGGGGACAATGTCCATCGAAGGAAGTCTCGAAATCCCATTGAGTGCACTTGTGCCAGAAACTGGTAACAGTTTTAAGAGAGAAACCGCTTGAAGATGCATAAGATCCTTAATGGAATCAAGGATACAAGGTGGAAGAAGAAAATTAAAGGGAATTTGGGGGGATGGTCTGGGGTGGCATGGAGGGTTGGAATAAATTGGGTGCCCTCGGGACATCAGAAAGGGGCTGCAGCCAATTGGAGGATTGGAGAAGAAGAGGAAGGAAAATCTACGGATGCGTTAAAATCTGGTTAAAATACGTGAAGCACGGTGTAATCTAAGACATATCTTTCCGATAAAATAAAAGGGGTTGTTCGAAGGAGGGTAAGGGTTGTTCCATCTTTCTGGTAAAGACTGCGGGAAAGAGGCTGTTTTTGATAATGTATTGCTGTCTCTAATGAAGTATGTTCATCATTAGTCCTCATCCTCTTTAATTTTTAAAATTGACCTTTTTTGAGAAATTTCTTGAAGTAATCAACTTTCAGCAGGAGTTGTTTGGGCGGGAACAAAAAGGAAGTTTTAACCGCTTCGGAAGATCTTGGCTGATTTTGTGAAATTTGGTTGTGGTGAAGGTTTTTTTTTTCGTTTTTGGTTTGAGGTCGATGTCGAGTTCGAAAATTCGAGTTCTTCACTATTAGATTGTTGGATTCAAGGAAAAGTTAATATTTATAAAACGATTAAAAATAAAATCTTGTAAAAATATTTATTTCTAGAATAAATTATTTTAAAAATAATTTCTTATTTTAAATCATTTCTAGCTTCATAATTATATATTCCTTAAGTTTTCTAAATTTTATCCCATTTATTGTGTCATTTTTTATTCTATCCAAGTTCTCATTTCATTTAACTAAACAAGGTATAAAAATTAAATAGTTTTAAATCCGAAGACATTTCTCTTTTAAAAGACAATTAAAAATGTGTGAACATCTGCATTGCATAGACATTTTAATCTTATTCATACAACGTCATTTTAACATAGACAACATTAAATATGCCAAATTGGTGATCATGGAATTAGACGTGGTGAGGATTTTTCCAATGTTGGCTATACATTGCTAAATCTCATGGAAAAACAGCAAACAAAACAAAAACTTGGTGCTGGGGTTTGTTTGAAAAAAAAAGGGATGAAAACTAGAATTATGGAATTCTATATATTATTTAGAGATGGCCGTATGTAGAAAGTTAGTTTATTTGTGCTGAGATTTGTTTGGCCCTCGTGCAATGAACTTAGTATACGCTTTGATTTTAAATGCTGTTGTTAGAATTTACAAATCTTGATGTTTATCTTACTTTTAAATAATAAAAAAATCAATGTTTCCTTCTTTCGAAACAAGTATATTCTACCTTATTTAAAAAGTTATATTTAACAAAATAAAACAAACTATTTAATTATTAAACAAAAAGAGAAATTTTTAAATATTTCTTAATGAATGGTTTAAAATAATGGGATAATGCAACAAATAAGAATAAATAATAATAAAAAGGACAAAAATAATGCTGCTAAATAATAAGATTTGTATTTTTCTTGTGAGAATTCTGTTGTGAATAATTTATTATCAATTCCCCACAGAATCTCTCAACAAGAAAAAATACAAATGTTATGGCTTGGCTGCATTGATAAAGAATTTACGGTATGCAGTTTGGAATATGAATATGGTTAAGTAGTATATCGATTGTCAGTGTTACGGATTATGTAAAGGAATCGTTAATATTCAATAAAAATAATACCAGATATAATAATTATATATAGTTTTAATAATTAATGCCCGGAATAATAATAAATAATGTATGCTCAGAATGTAGTAAGTCATTTTATTTATAAATTGTTATTAACGTTCCATGGCCACAAATGAAGACGCTATCTTTTTTTTTTTTGTTTTTCCCAATTTTATTTGCTTTTTGAATTACTATCAATATAAAATTAATAAATGATAAAACAAAAATTAAATCAATTTTGTCCACATTATAAAATAATCGTTCATAGTAAAGGGTAATTAATCACTTCCGAATAAATCTTGTTTATAAAATATTTGTAGATCGAAATTTTCTGCAAGTTAAAACTTATTTTACTATTAAAGGAATTTTACTTCCACGTATGAAAGATTTGTTTAATTTTATATTTCGATTAAAATTAACACTAATTATGTGTATTACTCTACTTTCTGTAATAAAAATATCTATAATAAATACTTTAAATAAATAAAAATATATAAAATAATAGTCTAATAAATTACTCTAAATTAATAATAAAATAATTATGTCAATATAAATTAAGTTATAATTGATAATTAAATAATAATGATTTAATAATTTCTAACTTAAAATTAAATGCTTGTTTACGATCTAATAAATGCTGGTTAAAGAAGGTAAATATACTTTAATTCATCGTTTTCTAAAGTGAAAAAAGAATGTTTAGTATTTATAGTTTTAAACCTTTTGCCTCTCTCAAATATCATAAATATAAATATTTAATAAGTTACCATAAAAAAGATAAGTTTCAGGTTATAAAATAAAGGTTTGTTTGTATTCATTAAGCTAATTACAGGAAAAAACAATATTGATTTTACGGTACTTAATTAGCGTTTAAGAAATACTTTTACCAATTTTTATAGCAGATAAATTGTACTAAATATTATTAAGCACTCTTCTAAAAAAGAAATCTATCAAAACTCAATTCACAAATCAAATAAAAACCAATTAGCTTTCAGATCCTGAAAAATACGTCATTTAAATAGGCGGACAGAAATAGAATTCAAAAACGGGCAGACATTTATTTTCAAGTGGATTAACGTTTTTAAATTAACCTTATTCAAATACTTTGCTTCGTTGGAATTAAAACAGTAATAAATGGAATGCCCTCTTCTTGTTCTTATCAATATTTACTTTCCTCGCCTTTGACACCTAAAAACTGATTTTTTTCACATCAAAATAAGAGAACATATTTTTTTATTAAATTCTAAGCATAAACTTTTTTTCTAGTTTATTTTTTTCAATGTAGTTTCTAATCTTTTTTTTTTTATCTGCTTATGAAAACATTCTATAGGAAGTAAAAAAAAAAAAAAAAAAAAACGACAACGTAGCCATTATGAATCATAAGAAATTTTCTGAAAGATTATTTATGAAATAAAAAAGATTAGGAATACCATTAAAACCCATACAAAGCTCAATCCATCTTCATCTTTCAACGTCACTCTTAGGAAAGAGTATTTCATCAAGAATTATGTTAAACAAATTCTTTAATGAAACATTGTCACTGAGTTATCAATGTAAATATAAATAAATAGATAATATCTAGTTGCAGGCACTGCAAAATGTTTTTTATTTATAGTTTTGAGAGTACTTGGGAAAAAAGTGGTGGTTTTTTTATAAAACCCGTCAGCCATCTGCACCACTTTTACTTTATAATTTCTTCCTAGATTCATGAGTAACTGTATTCCAGACTAGAGACCCCATTAAAGAATTAAAATAAAAAAATGGGTTGAAGATTATAAAAAAATCTAGGAGTGTAGAAAAAAATTTTAAAAAAATGTTAACCCGAGAAATTGACGATTGGAATTTTTTTTTTACTCTTCTTCTTCAAATTTTTATTTTATTTAATTAAATTTTTCTTTTCTACATTTTGGGACGCATAAAAGGAAAAGAAGGGTCGTCTGAGCTCATTAGTTTAAAGTGACACGTTCTTAATATCCGTGAAGCCAGAAACCCTTCGAAAATGTTGCTAATTAGGTAATTTGACCTTACCGAGATAAGGAAGACTGCTAATGAAAAAGAGAGTAACAATATGGAAGATCATGAAAAAAAGGATTGTTATGGATTTTTTTAAAAGTTATAACTAGCAGGATAAAATTATATGAAATTAAAAAGCATGATACTGGGATAGGGCGCTGATAAAAATGTTGTAAAGTTTTACTGGGGGTGATCTACCAGATAATCCATTCTAAATTTAAACCTCGTGTTTTACTTTTCTTTAATCAGAAATAAATATTATTTATACAAAACTCTAAAATGCTGGAATCTACACTTTTAATACTCAAGATCCATAAAATACTCTGATATATTAAAAATAATTAGAGGCGAAAACAGAAATAGTTAAAAATCTAACAAAAACAATGTATATTTGGGAAGAAAATGTTTTTGTTCATACATTTATTGATCATCGTCGTATTAGAATTGTCAGAAATAAATAAAATGTAGTTTACGTTTTATTAGTTAAAAAGAAATATTATTTTTAGTAAAAAGTTAGCATGTACTCTTGAGATAACTAAACATCTCCATATGATAAAATAGACATGTTTGATCTGTTAAAAATAACTGCAGCAAACTTAGAGGCGAAAACAGAAAAACATCATCTTACAAAAATCAATGCAATATTGGGAAAAAAATTTTTTTCTTCATTCATCGACGAACGATTGATCATCGACGAATTAGTATTGACGGAAATAAAATAAATTAATTAAAAATTATATTAATGCATATAATTAAAAAGACAATAATATTAAGTATATAAGATATATATATATAGCTGAATATATTAATAATTGAAGTTTATAGAAGAATTATTTACATATATTTGATTTAAATAATAGTTTATTCATTTTCATAGCAGCTCTCAATATTTATGAGACTTTAAAATAAATATTCAAATGAATGCTTGTTTTCAGTTTTATGCTTTAATGTCGCTGAACATTCAATATGGATTATTACAAACAAAAGGATTTAAAATCATCAGCCAGTTTATTCTTCAATTTATTAATTTGCTTTTGAGTAAATTGTACAAAACAAAATATGTTGATTTATTCAAAAACACATGTCAAATTAATTTATTAATAAAATTCAAACAATCATTAATAACATTTACAAATAGGAATTATAAACACAGAAATGAATTCTTTTTGAAGAATTACAGAGAGAAAAAATATTAGCGAATGCTTTAATTTCAGAATCGCTTTGAAATTAAAATAATGAACAGAAATGCAAATTTCACGTCAAAATTGGCATTCTTTTCAATGTTTAATTGGAACCCCTTTTCGTTATTACAAACAAAGGCATGCTAACAGTACAGGAATTAAAAATTTTTCGTTCAAATTTCTCAAGGAATCTAAATAATAATTTTTTATTTACAATTTTTGATAAAGAACATTCTGTGTGGCAACGTTGAACAAAACAGTCTTATTGGCTTTTTATTTTAAAATTAAAGATGAAAAGGATATTTGTGGCAACAGTCCGTAAGTAGCTAAAAGAGTTCATTTAACATAATCCTCTTAGGAAAATATTTATTAGTATACGAATTCGGATACAATGCTTTAGATATGCTAAGTTTTATTTAAATTTTAAAATACTTCACTCGCATGTGATAATTTAATCTTTGTTGTTTAAACATACCTTGAAAAAGCTTTATTTTGTTATAAAGAAATTTTTGATTATTAAAAGTTTTTTTATGAAAAGATTTACAAATATTTCCTTTCACATAGTTAACCTTTATTTACAAATACATCTGTTAATTGTTTTTTATAAATTCAAATGAGTGAATATATATGAACAATTGCAATAACATTTTGAAATTATATTAACATCTTGTAATTTTAACTGTTCGAATTAATTACATTAAAAATGTCAAATGCATTAATAAAGGTCTATTTTCCTTTTTCAAACTTATATATAAAAAAAAAAAAGCCCTGAAAAGCAAAAAAAAATAAATAAAAATAACTTTTTAAATAAAAGGTTACACTAAATTTGTTGTGAATGTTCTCTAGTCAAAAATGCTTGACATTTGAAAATAGAAAATTTATTTTAAATAAATATATATTATAATAGATATAGAATTAAATATAAAATAATAAATATAGAATTAAATATAAAATAATAAATATATTAAATATAAAATAATAAATAAATGTACTATAATAATATATTTATTTTAAAATAAATAATATATTTATTTTAAATAATTATATCTTATTTAACTAATATATAGATTATATATCTTATTTAACGATACAACATAATCAAAATAAATGTTACTAAGTTATTGCTAATGTATTTTTTATAACATATTTACCCATGTATCAAAATTCAAGTTAAATAATTAGATAGTCTACAACTGTTAAGTATTTTTCAGTTTTTGAATAGGATTTTCACATATTCAGATTACTTATTTTACAAGTTTATTGTGTTTCTGGATATACATTATTATTTCAAATGAAAATATAGTAATAGTGGTTTCTTTTGAAAATTAATTTTTAAATAAGGTATTTCTTATTTGTTCATATTCTATTTGATTCTTCATTTTTAATTATAAAATTCTATTAATATAAATGCAATATTTTCTACCAAAAATATTGTAAAAAAATTTTAGCCTGTTAGCTAATATCCTAATAATAATAATAATAATAATTAATAGTTATGGCTAATAGCCATAATAATTGACATGTTTAACTTATTGTTTAGATTTGTCTGTTTTTTATTTTATGCAGGGTATCCGATAAATGGGGATTATCTGACAAAATTATACAAAAAGTAAAATAATGAAATTCACTTTACTGACTTACAATATGATTACAAAAATTAGTTCAATGATAATTATTGGATTAATTGTGAATCATATCACAAAATTTAACGAAAAAATAAAATTTATTGACTTACAAAATGATAACAAAAAATTAATTCAATGAGAGTTCTCTTTACAGTCCATAGTACGTCTTAGCTATTATCAATTTCATACCATGTATCGTCAAGCATCTGAGAAATTATGGAATATAATATGCTCTTTTATTTCCTGGAAATTAAGACGAGGCATATGAGTATCTGATAGATATCTTTTATATAACATACAATGGATTTAAATAAATATCCACTTAAAAGCCCATATCTTTTCATATGCTTACCATTACACATATATGAAATCGAATATTGCTTGTACTTGGGAGAAACCAAAAGCATCCCTATTGAAATATTTTTTACCTTTGTAGTTACTTTTTAGTATTTCATTTAATTTTTAGTTATTATTATTATTTATTTTGTTTGTTATGTTGTCAGCTATTTTGTAGCTATTATTATTAATTATTTTGTAATTATATTGTTAGTTATATTGCTAACTTTTAGCAGTTATAAATTATTAATATTTTATATTGTTAATCATTTTATTAATTATATTAACTTTTTATAACAAGTATATCCCAATCTATGATTTTATAATATTCTAATATTCATAATAATGTATTGCTATTTTTAAATTATTTTATTTTATTTCCAACAGTTATAAGAATGTATAATATTCCTATTATTACAGTAAGTAATGAAATTTAAATGAAAAAAATATCATAATTAAATGTGAATTCCTTAAAATCTGTGAAGAACTTGAAAGGTAGGATAAAATAAGACCAACTTTCCTGCAAAATATAAAATTTTGTTGAATTTTTCCCAGTCCAGGTCGGTGGTTCAGAAAGCTTTCTTTTCAGTATTCCGGGAAATGAAGTGAATTTTCAAAAACGATCCGGAGTCCGTCGGGAGAACAGGATGAATGGAAAGGAAAATGATTTCTCAAATCGAATTTTCCGAACAAAAATAAATTGCAAATTCGCGATATTTTCTTTTGGTTTCGATTGACGTAAACACAGGACAAAATATGGGTTCAGTTGAAGAATATTCATTTAAACTAGTTTTGTGAGTGATTTTAGATTAAGATGGGGATCATCTCGATTATCTTGTTGAGTTTTCCAATATAGGAAATAAAAGATATTTTCTTTAAAGTTTTCGTTTTATAATTTTAACAAAAATTAACTTATTCTAAAACGGCATAATTTAATGATAAAGTAAATAATATAAGTAGATTTCAAGACTAAAATAATGCCTTAATTGTAGAAAAGGAAGTAATTCTAAAGGTGAAGTTTTGTTTTATTTACGTCAGCAAGAAATTTCTTAATATATTAAAGCAATGATAATAGTTGGATATAAATTTAAGAATTATGAAAATAAAATAAAAATGATAAACTACTTCGTCTGTTTATAAAAAGTTATTTTTAAATTTATTATTTCTAAAGAATGTATCATTACTATAAACGGGTGTTCATAATAATTCTTTGTATATTTTGTTGATTTCAAAAAGTACAACGACAGGTGAAACTAATTTTTCCGAACAAAAATGCAAATCCTTGTAATACTACGTAAAATATAGAAGAATAGGTTTTATAATCTGGCACGACCATTTGCGCTGCATTCGCCCATGTTTACTGAACTTCGTGGGATTTTTTCCGAAATTTCTCGTTAATTTCAAAAAAACAACAGCTTAAGTTGATCAACGTTCGGATGACTGAACTAGAAGACTATCAGAGAGACTGAGAGTATGATAGTCTCTTGAGTAGGTTGCCATACGAATTGATGGAAACAGATCAAAGAGACAAGATCCGTAGAAATTTTCTCTTTTCTTACTACTACTCTAAACTGTGCAAAAATCACCCAAGAGCCACTATACCAAATGCAGACCGGCATTTGTTGATCGCAGCAATGCGTATGTAGACTGCAGATTTTTTTCTGAACTAGAGTAGAGTGGTATGGAGTATTATAGTAGAGTGGGATACAGTCCATAGTTCAGTGAAGTAGTTTATAGTTGTTGAAAGAGTACCTAATTCTTAAGAGAACCTGTTTAACAGATGTTTGCAGAAGTATTCCGTATGTTTATTCTTATGTATAAAGTGCATTTGTTATCTTTCTAATAAATTATGAGACAGCTAAGAGTTTTATTTAATCCTTTTAAAGAAAAAAAGTGAGTTTCCATTACAGAATGACTAACTTTACTGGACCAAGACGACTATATCTTTACGCTTGAAGGGTTGCTGATTCCTGATGGTTACACGAGAAAGGTGTGTTGAGAAGAAGACTACCTGTTTTCATTCTTCACTTCTGCTCACAGAATCACCGTTTAGCCGTATGCAGAGAGTTTCGACTTTGTACCAAAAATCAATAGCGAATCATTAAATTCACTGATAATCTTAATGAACCAGCTGGCCGGTAATGGAGAGAACCAGTTGGCCGTTACTGTACTTCGAACATCCCAGGAGATAACTGTAATAAAAATGTTTTGATCATCTAGCATTGTGTTGGATGGAAATGCAGACATTCATGTATTTGTCAGGAACTCGGCGATTGCTGTGAAACAGTAATTAAATATTGGAATCTTATATCCAGCATTTCTGGGGTGCAGTTGTTTTAGTTTCCTGTTAGCGAATGACAACACACGTCCATATCAGCTGGTTGATGAATTTCTTGAAAATGAGGATATTCGCCATGAGTTGACCAGCCAGATCTTCAAACCTAAATCGTATAAAATGTATGGAGTTCAGGAGCTAGAACATCGCTTCATTTCATGTCCCGGAATATCGAGGGCCTGAAAACAACGTCGCTGTACAAGTGGGCCTAGCTACCTCAAAGTCTCATGAGCTGCCTAATTTTCAATGTGAATTCAGGTTGTGATTACAGTATATCACGTAACATGAAGTATATCTCATAACACTGTACATGAGGAGATCATATTTCTTATTTGCCATTTTTCTTCGATATTTTAATCTCTATTTCACAAAGCCTTACATACTATCATGTGTGGAGGTCACAATTACTGCGTATACCTATTTTTGCATTCTAATTTATACTAATTTAATTTTTATGTATATAATGTATAATGATTTATAACTTTTTTGCTGTATAAAATTTACAAGAGAATATGACCTTGTTTGGCTTGGCTACAGGAAATAAAGCTATTTTAGTGTTAGTAAATTTTATTAAAAGAGATCTATGATTGAGACCTGTTTGATATTTTAATTAGTTCATTAAGGTTTGATATTTTAAATAACTGATAATATAAATTAATCAAATAAAGCACACTTTCTTGCTCTAGAATTCTCAATAATTTCTCTTCCTTTTTTTAAACTATTAACATTTAATTTTAAAAATATAATAGAGTTAGTTTGCTAAATAAATTGAAAAATAGTACTCTAACAATAACTTAACTAATGGCTCGATCTGGTGCCAAGAAAATCTGACGACAAAAAATTCAATAAAAAATAATTAAATCAATAAAAAATATTAAAAAACATTCTTCGTTATTGTTTGCTACAAAGTTTTAGAAAGAAAAAATAAAAAAAAAAAAATCAGTTTTTAATTTCAGTGGTGTTTTTTTTTATTTTTGACTTTATTTTCTCAAAATGTTGCCTTTTCTTAGCAATGATTAAGATGCTTGTGTGTTGCTACTTTAAATAATTTTAAATAACAAATTCCATCTACCTTAACGTAAGATGATTCGTAAATTATTATACGGAACTAAGGTATAAGTAGTAGCAATACAAGTAAATTTTATAAATTTTGAAATTCTTACATTAAAAAAAAAAAAAATGAAGAGTTTTCAACTTATTTTTCATTAAAAATAATAGCATTACAAGAAAAATAAATTTTTAAAAAAAAAAGATTATATTAGTTTTCGAAATGATAAAATGATTAAGGTATTTCGAAGAATGATCAAATAATTTATTTTTATATTTTTCATTTATTATTATTTTGATGTTCCTTTTTTCTGAATTTGAAGTGATCCTAATCAATTTTGTACCAGAAAAAATAAAATACTAAAAGTAATACGATATTTGATTATTTATGTATTTTAGTTTATATATAAAAATAAGATTTTGAGAATGATTTTAAGAAAATATTTTCCTTTTCACTTTTTGACATCTGAGACACAAAATATTCTGGTTTAAAATTCACAGCTTTGTGACATAAAATAACGTAACAAGTTGCATTTGTCAACAGCAGCAGCGGCATCAAAAATACCCAAAGATACTTCACTAAGATGTATGTTTTAACGTTTCCTTTTTATGGCTCCCCATGGGAATTTACAGTTACCTTGTTTAAAATATCCAGGGTTCAAGGTTAGTTGAAAGAAAAGTTAAGAGCTCTAGATATTTTGAATCCAGAACTTTTGACCAGAACTCTGAAGAAAATTTCTGGTTTCAGAATTTATTATCTTACGCAAGGGATATGCAGTATAAAATATTTTTTCATTCATTCAAGTTTTACGTTGCGAAAATATTTTTGTGTCATCAATAAAATGTTTATTTTATGGAGAACTTGAAGGTTAGAAATCTTACAAGTAAAAAGAAAAAAACTGAATGAAGAAGAACGGAATCCTATCATGAAAAAATAAGCTCATTGTAATGACTTGTTTCAAGGGTTTTAATATAATACCTAGGATTTTTAAATGCTTCAACGCTGTTCGGCCCGAAAAAATTTACGAATGATTCAGTTAGTCAGTCGTTAAAGATTTTCAGAGTACCTTGGCTCCACAGTGGCCTTAAACTCCTGTAAGGATGCAAGTAGATGACTCTTATGGGGATGCAATATGGAAGAATCAGGGGAGCAAGGTGTGGGAGGAATGGGATCATGAGGAGGAATCATCTGGAGAAAAATATTACTGAATTATTCAGCAAAACGTGTGGTGAATAATCCAATATTAATTTCACCCAAAATTGAAAAAAAGAATCCATCGATTGTTTAAGTACAACTGTTATTAAAGGCATGGCTTAAAATTTAAATATCTGAAAATTTAGATTCTTTTATTATAATGACTAACATTTACAATAGAGTTTGTAGAAAATACTGTTTCTAATTTATAATATTGAAAATAAAATTAAAACTGATTTAAGCACATTTAAAATATTTTATGGGAACCAGTGTTTATGAAATCGCGCTTTGGTACTCCCACAGGTTTAGTGTTCAAGACTCGGCGCCGCCGTGGATGCTTGCAATAGTTCGGTACCTACTTTAAATCGTAAGTGCTGGTTTAGGTGACTGCAGAACTTTGGCCATGGGGCTGTGGCGCAAATGAAGAAGTATTCATGAATACAATTTTAAATGTAATCTGACGAAATATTTGTCAAGCATTTTCTGTTGAAACAGCCACCTAATTATAATTCTCTATTTTTCAGTTTATATATAATAATTAGCAACACATAAATGAAATTAAAATATATAATATATGATTTTGTTCATGAAATTATATAGAAACTTTAAATTATCTTATAAACATATTTCATTCACACCATGAATCCTGCAAAACGTACTTAGTAAATCTTCCAATTTGTATTATCAGAAGTTCCTTATTATCTGCGAATGTAATAAGGATAAGTGATTCCACTAAAGAATTATCTTTTAATGTAAATCTTCTCACCCTCTCTCTTTAGCAATCTACAACCAAAACGTGCTTTCTGTACTCGTGATAGATTCCACCCATCAGCAGTTGCGAAGGCGACCATAACTTAACTTTGCATAGGTGTATAATCATTGCTGCTCCGTGACTTATTCACGCCAGTAATATATCTTGATTTACAAACGCATAGAACGAACGACTCTGTTTCAAAAAATTTAAAAAAAAAAAAAGGAGGTAAATGTCATGCGCCAGGCCAATAACCGGATCTCAGGGCCAGAATTATATTCATAAGTCAGAACAATTATGCAAAATTGGGCGATATTTTCAACCTTTTGACAGTAATTGATCCATCAGCAGACAATTCAATTATTGGCTTGATGTATTGGAAGCCGTTTTTTCTCGCCAATGCTGCCAAATTAGGGATTCTTCGTTACAATTTTCAAGAATCCATCAACCAAATTGATAATTATGGACGATGTTCTTGGCGGTTTCGGTATTGAGAAAGCTTTAAAACTGCGTAAATGAATGCTTGTGTTTGCAAATTTGTGTTGTTTCCGCAGTAATGGATTGGAAGGAAATTTTGCCTTTTAACTGATTTCGCAAATTGGAAAGTTTGTAATTCTTAGAAAAAGATGTTGGTTTGAATTTTTGCAAGAAAAAGAGTCAAAGTAAATAAAGTAAAATAAGTAAAATAAGTCAAAGTAATATAAAGTTTAAAATAAAGATTTCATGGCTAGTAAATTTGCTAGACACATAAAGAGAAATAAAGTCGAATATCGAGTTAAGGCCAATTGAAAAGGTAGAACATAATAAAATATTCATTGTCTAATAATTTTGTTTATATTGTTAAACTTTAATTTAGTAAAAAATTAAGTTCATAGATTTAATACATCGGAAAATGTTATAATTTCCACTTAATAAATAAATTAAATTATCAATGCTGTAAAATTTGAAGCAGGAATAAAAACAAAAAACTTTAAAAGAATCTGTAAGTTGGGAATTAATACTATAGTACCCCTTTTGAAATCTACAAAGCAGCAGAAATTCACACGCAATAACTTACCAATTTTGGCGCATTGAACGCTTTTATTTTTTTTTTCTTATTATGAATGAATTCAGCAAAAACACAAGAGTAAAAACGTGATTATCCTATGATCTATGTTACCTAGAAATTCCTTCTTAATATGCAGGCCTTTAAAATTATTTAATAATGGTGAAGATTTACTTAATAAGTAAAAATGTTCCAAAAATTGTAGTATTGTTTGTTGGGGCAACTCTGGATTGTAGCTGAGTGTGGTTGGGTTGAGACCCAGGTGTGAGAACATACAGCTTTATTTACATGCGCACAAACACCGCATACACGCAATTAACTAGAGACAATATTTAACATATTTAAAGACATATAATTATACATTCGTGGAAGGATTCCACTTCTAAGTCGAAAATAGGTATGTGGATGCGCGAAATATACTTCCTCTCTGGGTGAAAGTTTGTCGGCCAACATATACACAGGTTTCGTTAAATATATTTCCTCTCGGGATGAGCGACTGTAAATTATATGTCTCTCAACAGAAATGCGTGATTGCGCTGTACAGACGTTTCTCAGCGGCAGCGCAAGTTGCGTTGTAATTCCTCTCGGGTGAGAGTCTCGAGCCCTACTGACCATTTTTCTAAATGTCACAGGGGGCAGTGCATAGATGGAAACTTGATTGCGTAAGAGGAAGCATTGATAAAAGATTTATCAAGTAAGTCAACAGATATCTCCTAGTTGTTTGCTAACTTTGAAGGATGAATTAGCAGAAAAACCATTTTTGCAAATAGTTCGTTTATTTTAAAAATTTTACAGCGTGCCTATTATTTGTAAATCCACAACGAAATGTTATAAAGCCAATTACTTACTGTTTGAGATACTCACTCACTAATGCAAAATCAAAAGATAATCGGACATACTAAATAAATAATGGACATTAAACATAATTCAAAGGAGCCATTAATTAATTGTTGTTTACCTTCTACTTCACCAGAGTAGTCAATGGAGTGTTATTCTAGTAATGATGATGTAGTTGATCATATGATTCCTTACTAATTTTTACAATGGGATGATATAGTATTAGACTAACGTATAGAGCTTTAAAACCGTTAGAAATATCAATTTTAATGCTATTTTTAAAAAAATTATATTGAGAAATTTTATTAAGAAATTAAGACACAGTGTTTGACACAGCTTACAAAGTGCTTGACATAACTTGGCCAAAAGTGAACCTCGTGCCGTTAAATATCACTAAGTTAACAAATTAACCCTATATTATTACTTATAAATATCTCTTCCTAAATGAAATAAATATCTCTTCCTCAATGGCCCCAAAGAGTCAGACCAAATGGAATTGTAACTCAGTCCACACATTTGGAAACCGAATTACCACATAAGTCACTTAAAAAAGAATAAATACAGCAACAAAATTTATTAAATAAAAAAAAAAAAAAAAAGTTAACAAATTTTATTGAATAATATAAAATCGCAAAACTTAACGAAAGTAACACTTGTTGCTATTTTAAAGAAAAAATATACATAAAACCATTTTTTGACCAATCTATTCAAGTCTCACAATATACCATCCCACCTTTTGTGACCCAACAAAGAAATGGCAAAACCTAAAAGCCAATAACTTAGTATCTTTGGCGCACTCCATGCACTTTTTAATACTTCTAATTATCGCATCACGGATGAACTCACCGGCACGGCTCAAGAGGCCAAAAGAGATTGTGACTCGGGCCACATTACCTGGAAATCGGATCTCGAAATAATGCCATTAAAAGCGAAAATCCAGCAGAGGTTTGATCCCGTTATCGGAAGTACACCGCGATACTTCCGCCAGGTTACACCCCTCCTAACCCCCTCTTCACACCGCAGGTGTGCCCCTACTTCGTTTGGGGGAAAAGCAAGCCCCCTTATCTGCGATGCCTCCCCGCTTAAAGATCAGGGGACAATGCCATAGAAGGAAGTCTCGAAATCCCATTGAGTGCTCTTGTGCCAGAAACTGGTAAGAGTTTTGAGAGAGAAACCGCTTGAAGATGCATAAGATCCTTAATGGAATCAAGGATACAAGGTGGAAGAAGAAATTAAAGGGAATAGGGGGCAAGGAGGGGGGTTGGAATAAATTGGGTGCCCCTCGGGACACCAGAAAGCCAATTGTAGCCAATTGGAGGGTTGGAGAAGGAGAGGAAGGAAAAATCTACGGATGCGTTAAAATCTGATTAAAATACGTGAAGCACGGTGTAATTTGAGACATATCTTTCCGATAAAAATAAAAAGGGTCGTTAGAAGGTGGGCAAAGGGTTGTTCCATCTTTCTAGTGAAGATTGCCAGGAGAGGAAGGCGTTTCTGATGATGTATTGCTCTCTGAAGTATGCTTATCATTAGTCCATGTCCTCTTAATTTAAGAATTGACCTCTCTCTGTGAGAAATGTCTTAGAGTAATCAACCTTCAACAGGAGTTGTTTGGACGGGGAAAAAAGAAAGTTTTTACCGCGGCGGTTTCGGAAGAGCTTGGCTGATTTTGTGCAATTTGGTTGTGGCGAGGGTCTTCGTTTTGGGTTTTTGGTCGATATCGAGTGCGAAAATTCGAGATCTTCAGCATTAGATTGTTGGACTGCAAGGAAAGATAAAATTTATATAACGATTAAAAATAAAATCATGTAAAAATATTTATTCTTAGAATGGATTGTTTTGAAAATAATTTTTAATTTTAGATCGTTATTAGTTTCTTAATTATATATTCTCCAAAGTTTGTAAATTGTATCTGACTTATTGAGTTAAATTTTTTAATATATTCAAATTTCCATTTAACTTATCTTTTTTTTTAAAAATATAACAAATTGATATCAAACATATTTTTATTAACTTATGATAGTTTAATAGTACTCTAGAAAAATAAATCATGAAAATAAATAAAATTTTAGCAAAGGTTTTCAATAGTATTTTTGAAAGTTATCTTATTCATGTTAACTAAACATAGCATTTATACTCGACTTACCTCCCTTTATTTAACTAATTACAGGAATAAAGTTTAGTATAAGTGTTGAGGATTTTGGATTTTTCAAAATTAATGCAAATAGATCATTCTTTAGTTCCGACTCATTGACAATTCTGTAAAATTTGATACATTTAAAATTTTTTTCAATATTCTAATTTCATATATTTAACATAACAGCAAAACCAGTTTTTCATAAGTTTAAATATTTTCATTTAAAGATTTTATTTTTGCAGAAAAACCGATATATTTAAATTTTAGTAAGAAGTATTTGTTGCTTCTTTTCTAGCTATACTAGGTATAAAACTGAAATTAAAAAAAAAAAAAAAAAGCGAATACATTTTCTATATTTTTTTGAAAATCCCAAGAAGTTTCCCTTTTAAAGAAATAACACGAATATTTGCATTAAAATTATCATTTTGCATAGACCTTAATCATTTTATTGCTACAACGTCATTTTGACATGGACGGCATATAGTCTTAAAATATGACCAAATTAGTGAATTTGGTCGTAATGAGGGTTTTTTTGCCATTTGCTGCACATTTTTTTGCGAAAATGCTAGATCTCGTAGAAAACCACCAAACAAACACAACAACAAGCTTGATACTTGATACGTGTGAAAAAAAAATCGATGAAAACTGGAATTCGATATATAATTCAGAGATAGTCTTACTTAGGAAGTTTGTTTAGTTGTTTCTACCATGCGTTTTTGGCTCACGTGCGATGAACATAGTTTATTTATCTCTTTGAATTTAATTTCAGTTGATATAATTTGGAAATCTTTTGCAGTTAATCTGTTTTAAATGTTAAAAGTTCAGTGAAACTTTATTTCGTTTTTTTTTTTTTTAAGTATCTTTTACTTTATTTAAAAAAAAAAACCTTCATAGCAAAAATCAAACAAACCATTTAATTATTAAATGGAGGGAAAGTATTAAATATATGAATAATTTAATATTATAGGGTTATGAGTTTGAACAATACAACAAAAACGCAATTTATTAAAGAAATTTTTAACCTTTTGCATGAGTTATATTTTTGTATTTTAACTCTTCACGCCCATGAACACATATATGAACATTTAATTTTTCATAAATATAATTAGTAATTAGTAAATATAATAAATATAAATATAATTAACACTAATTGGGGACACTATTCCCTGTGTACAGTAAGTATGAAAAATAGCCTAAAGCAGCATTTCGACTGTCAGTGTTGTGGATTATTTTAACAAAGCGATAATATTCGATTAAAATAATACCAGATATAACAAATATATATAGTTTTAATAATTAATGACCGGAATAATAATGAATAATATATGCTCGGAATGTATGAAGTCATTTATAAATTGTTATTAACGCTCAATGAGAGCAAATGTGAAAGTTATGGTTTTTTTGTGCACTTTGATTGTTTTTCCCATTTTATTTAGTTTTTTGAATTCCTATCAATATAAATTCTTACTAAAACATAAATAAAAAAATCATTTTTTTCTCACTATAAAAATAATCGCCAATGAAAGGGTTAATTAATCACTTACAAATAAATCCAATTTAAAATATTTGTTGATATAAATTTTCGCAAGTTAAAAAATTAATTTACAATAGAAGGAATTTTACGTAAACATATGAGAGACTTGTTTAATCTTTATATTTCGAGTAAAATTAATAATAATTATGTGTATTGTTATATTTAATATGATATAATAACTCTATATTAGAAAAATATATATATATAAAACAATACTCTAAAAATTATTTTAAATTAATAATAAAATCAATATACCTATATAAGTTAAGTTATAATTGATATTTAAATTATAGTGATTTAATAATTTCTAACTCGAAATAATATATATTGTTTGCGATATAATAAAGCTCGTAGGTAAATATATTTTAAATCTTAATTTTTTAAAGTAAGACAAATAAAAAATCAGTATTTATAGTTTTAACCTTTTGAATGTGTTAAGTATCATAAATATTTAACAAGTTATCATAAAAAAGATAGAAATCAGTGCATTGCCTGTAATAAAATAAAATGTTTGTTTGTATTCATTAGGCTAATTACAGAAAGAACAAGATTAATTTTCTGGCTTTTAATTATAAATAATATTTCTAAGCACTTTTATTGTAGATCAATTCCACTGTATTTTATTAAGTACGCTTTAAAAAATGAAATCTAACGAAACTCAATTCACAAATCAAATAAAAACCTATTAGCATTCAGATCCTGGAAAATACGTCACTTAAACAGGCGGACAGAAACAGAATTCAAAAAACGGGCAGACATTTATTTTCAAGTAGATTAACTCCTTTTCAAATTAGCATTATACAAATTACTTTACTACTTTGAAATTAAACGAATGCAAACAGTAATAAATGGAATGTTCTTATCAATATTTATTTTCCTAGTTTTTGACACCTAAAAACAGATTTTTTCACATCAAAATGAAAGAAAAATATTTTTTTTTTTATTAAATTCTCCATTTTTTTTTTTATGGTTTATTTTAATTAGGGACCATTTAATGGCACCATTTTTTTTATGGTTTATTTTTTCAATACAGTTTCTAATCTTTTTTTTTCTGCTCATGAAAACATTCTATAGCATAGAAAAAAAAAAAAAAGACAACCTAGCCATTATGAATCTTAACCAAATTTTCTGAACGCTTATTTATGAAATAAAAAAAAAGGAGAATACCATTAAAACCCATAGAAAGCTCAATCCATCTTCATCTTTCAACGTCATTCTTAGAAAAGAGTATTTCATCAAGAATTATATTAAATAAATTCTTTAATGAAACATTGTCACTGAGTTATCAATGTAAATTTAAATGAATAGATAATATCTAGTTGCAAGCGGTGCATTTTTTTCATCTATAGTTTTATAAGTACTTGAAAAAAATGTGGTTTTTTTTTTATTAAAAAAAACCGTCAGCCATCTGCACCACTTTTACTTTATAATTTCTTCTTAGATTTATGAGTAACCGTATTCCAGACTGGAGACCCCATTAAAGAATTAAATAAAAAATGGATTGAAGATTATTAAAAAATCTAGAAGTGTGGAAAAAATTAAAAAAAAAAAATTCCACCCTAGAAATTAAAGATTGAATATTTTTTTTTCTTCGTACTTCTTCAAATTTTTATTTTGTTAATTAATCTTTTCTTCTACATTTTGAAACTCATCAAAAAGTAAAAGAAGTGTCGTTTAAGCTCATTATTTAGAGTGACACGCTCTTAATGTCCGTGAAGCCAGAAACCCTTCGAAATTGTTGCTAATTGGGTAATTTGACCCTACCGAGATAAGGGAGAGTGCTAATGAAAAGAGTGCAAACAATATGGAAGATAATGAAAAAATGTTCGTTATGGATTTTTTGTGTTGTAACCAGCAGGGTAATGAGATTAAAAGCGTGATAATGGGATAGGGCGCTGATAAAAGTGTTGTAAAAGTTTTACGTGAGTTGATATGCCGGCTAGTCCATTCTAAATTTAAACTCCTTGTTTTACTTTAATTTAATTAAAAAGAAATATTATTTATACAAAATCTAAAAAGCTGGAATCTACACTTTTGAGTACTTAAGATCCACAAAATATCTCCGAATATTAAAATAGACATGTCTGACCCTTAAAAAATAATTCTAATACATTTAGAGGTTAAAACAGAAAAGACATAAAATATGTTGATTTTTTTTACAACGTGTTTGGCGTAGTTTGGCCCAAACTGATCATTTTGTAATTAGATAACACTAAGCCAATCAACCAACCTGTATATATTATTATTTCTAATTGTCTAATCCTGAATGAATTTTGGGGCACAGCAAAGGAGATCAAAAGAAATTGCAATTCAATCCAAATAACTGGAAACCGAATCCACTTAAATAGAATAAATACAACAACAAAATTTTTAAATAAATAAAAGCAGAAAAACTTAACAATACTAGCGATTTTATACGCGATTATATTAAGTTATGCGATTTTAAGGTATGCAAGTTTACTGCATACCATAAAATCGCGTAACTTAACAAAAAAAAAGTATCACTTGCTGCTATTTAAAAGAATATATACATTTTTCAACAAATCTATTCAAGTTTAACAATGTACCATCCCATCTTTTGTCAACCAACAAAGAAATGGCAAAACCTCAAAGCCAATAACGTAACATCTTTGGCGCACTCCAATGCACTTTTAATACTTCTAATTATCGCATCACGGGTAAACTCACCAGCACGGCTCAAGAGGCCAAAAGAGATTGTGACACGAGCCACATTACCTGTAAAATCGGATCTCGATATAATGTCATTAAAAGGGAAAATCCAGCAGAGGTTTGATCTCGTTATCGGAAGAGCACCATCATACTTCCGCCAGGTCTCCACCGCTCCTAACCCCCACTTCACACCGCAGGTGGGCCCCTACTTCGTTTGGGAAAAGCAAGCCCATTATCTGCGATGCCTCCCCACTTAAAGTTCAGGGGACAATGCCGTCGAAGGAAGTCTCGAAATCCCATTGAGTGCTCTTGTGCCAGAAACTGGTAACAGTTTTAAGAGAGAAACCACTTGAAGATGCATAAGATCCTTAATGGAATCAAGGATACAAGGTGGAAGAAAATTAAAGGGAATAGGGGGAAGGAATGGTCTGGGGGTGGCATGGAGTGGCTGGAATAAATTGGGTGTCCCTCGGACACTGGAAAGGGAGCTGTAGCCAATTGGAGGATTGGAAAAGAAGAGGAAGGAAAAATCTACGAATGCGTTAAAAATCTGATTAAAATACGCGAAGCACGGTGTAATCTGAGACATATCTTTCCGATAAAAATAAAAACGGTTGATAGAAGGAAGGTAAAGGGTTGTTCCATCTTTCTGGTAAAGTTTGCCTGAAGTGGGAGTGTTTTTGATGATGTATTGCTCTCTGAAGTATGTTCATCATTAGTCTAACGTCCTCTTAATTTAAGTATTGACCTCTTTGTGAGAATTTCTTAGAGTAATCAACTTTCAACAGGAATTGTTCGGGCGGGGAGAAAAAGTAAGTTTTAACAGCTTTGGAAGACCTTGGCTGATTCTGTGAAATTTGGTTGTGACGAGGGTTTTCGTTTTTGGTTTGATGTCGACGTTGAGTGCGTGGATGGGGCAAAAATTGGAATTCGTGACTATTAGATTGTTGGATTCAAAGGAAAAGATAAAATTTATATAACGATTAAAAATATTTATTCTTAGAATGGATTGTTTTGAAAGTAAATGTTAATTTTAGATCATTTGCTGGTTTTCCTAATTATTTATTCTTCAATGCTTGTAATTAAAATTACATTTAATTAAATGCATTTTCGAATATTCATTTACGTGATATTCAGTTAATTAATAATTGTAGTGCTGTGGATTGGAGCATTTGGGTGGATTTGATTGAAAATATTTGAGGCACAGGTTTGAGAACACGCAGCTTTATTGATAACGCACAAACACCACACACCTACAATTACAGACAATATGTAACACATTTAAATATATATAATTATAGATTTGTTGAAGGATTCCATTTCTGTGCCGAAATCCCGATATTCAGGTACACGCAAGGTGCGTGAAAGATACTTTCTCCCAGAATGAAAGTCTATAGGCCAATTAATACACAGCGCTGATTGTAATCTATTTCCTCTCACGATGACCGACTGTAAACTAAATGTTTCTCAGCAGGAGCGCTGGTTGCGCTACACTCCCTCTCGGGTGAGAGTCTTGAAGTCTGCTGAACATTTCCCTGAAAGCCACAGGGGCGCTCTTGCCAGTGCGTAGGAGGAAGCATGGTTACAAAACTCATTATAATTTCTTTCTGTCAATTCTAACTCACCAATGATCAATAAATTTATGAACAAAAAAAAAATTTTTTTCCCAATATTGCATTGTTTTTTTGATAAATTTTTATCCTTTTCTGTTTTTGCCTCTAAAGACGTAGCAATTATTTTTAATAGATCAGACATGTCTATTTAACTAAATGAAGATATTTTGAGGAAAGTATTGAAAAGTTTAGATTCCAGCTTTTTATATTTTTATACGAATAATATTTCTTTTCGATTAAAGAAAAGTAAAACACAGAGTTTAAATTTAGAATGGAATCGATAGTAGATCACCTCACGTAAAACTTTTTACAACATTTTTATCAGCCCCTATCCCAGTATCATGCATTTTAATCTCATTATCCTGCTAGTTATAACACAAAAAATCCATAACGATCCCTTTTTTTCATTATCTTCCACATTGTTACTCTCTTTTTTTATTAGCCGTCTCTCTTTATCTCTCGGTAGGGTCAGATTATCCAATTAGCAACATTTTCGAAGGGTTTCTGGCTTCACGGACACTAAGAAAGTGTCACTCTAAACTAATGAGCTCAGACGACCCTTCTTTTACTTTTTTATGAGTTCCAAAATGTAGAAAAAAATTTAATTAAATAAAATAAAAATTTGTAAGAGAAGGAGAAAAAATGTCAAATCGTTAATTTCTGGGAACATTTTTTTTCTACACTTCTAGGTTTCTTATAATTTTTAATCCATTTTTATTTAATTCTTTAATGGGGTCTCTAGTCTGGAATACGGTTACTCATAAATCTAAGAAGAAATTATAAACTAAAAAATGGTGCAGATGGCTGACGGGGTTTTTTTAATAAAAAAAACACACTTTTCCCAAGTACTCTCAGAACTGCAGATGAAAAAACTGCAGCGCCTTGCAACTAGATGTTACCTATTCATTTAAATTTACGTTGATAACTCAGTGACAATGTTTCATTAAAGAATTTATTTAATATAATTCTTGAGGAAATAATTCCCTTTCTAAGAATGACATTGAAAGATGAAGATGGATTGAGCTTTGTATGGGTTTTAATGGTATTCATCCTCTTTTTTATTTCATAAATAATCTTTCAGAAAATTTGGTTAAGATTCATAATGGCTAGGTGGTCTTTCTTTTCACCATCTTATAGAATGTTTCAATAAGCAGATAAAAAATTTAGAAACTGAATTGAAAAAAATAAACCAGAAAAAAAAAAAGGGTTTATGTCGAGAATTTAATAAAAGATATATTTTTTTCTTTCATTTTGATGTGAAAAAAATCTGTTTTTGGTGTCAGACGAGGAAAGTAAATATTGATATTAACAAGAAGGCGAACATTTCATTTATTACTGTTTGTATTCGTTTAATTCCAAAGAAATAAAGTATTTGAATAAGTTTAATTTGAAAACAGTTAATCTACTTGTAAAATAAATGTCTGCCCGTTTTTGAATTCTCTTTCTGTCCGCCTATTTAAGTGACATATTTTTACCAGCATCTGAATGCTAATAGGTTTTATTTGTTTTTCGAATTGAGTTTTGATAGGTTTCATTTTTAAGAGTGCCTAATAATATTTAGTAGAAATTTTACCTGCAATAAAAAATGCTTAAAATAATTTCTAAAACCTAATTAAGTACCGTAAAAATCAATGTTGTTTTTCCTGTAATGAGCTTAATGAATACAAGCAACACTCTTTTATTTTATAAAAGGAAATGCACTGATTCCTATCTTTTTTATTGTAACTTATTAATTACTATTTATGATACTGATACATGCAAGGTTTAAAGCTATAAATTCTAAACATTTCTTTATGCTTAAAAAAAAAAAAAGTGAATTTACCTTTGCTTTATCGAGCATTTATTATATTGTAAACAAATAATTACTTTAAGCATCGATATTCTGACTACCTAGTTTTGTAATGTGCAGATTGGATAACTATATTGTAACTGGTGGGGTTGGGCTGAGACATTGGAGGATATTGGAGAAGCTCACTTCTTTTA
>BPLR01015486.1:0-101395 GCA_021605095.1 Caerostris extrusa | reverse complement strand
GATCAGGGTTTCAAAACACAAAAGTGTGTTGAATCTAAAAGGTTTTATTTGAAATTTTTACATTGAATTATTAGGGAAGTTTTGAAATACCATTACAGTGATGCTATCTATTAAATCTGCTACTTTGACGTTCTCAAATGGGATATATTAAAAAATGGGGCATAAAAAATTAAAATTAGTGTCGCTGTTAAATGTAAAAAATTTCTACTGTCGAACAGTACCACAGCGAAAAAATTTTTTTACCAATTTTTAAACGATTATTTTTTATTTTCTTCCGAAAGCAGATATTTTTTAAAGAATTTCATTGCAAAAAAAGTTCGACCTTTAAACAGTGTTTTACATTCAAAAGACAGTTATCTGTGATTACAGTAGTTGTTTATTTTATCTAACTGAATCTGTAACAAATAATTGATCATGAATAATTGTTTACACTATACAATCAGATCTTACAGAGTTAAGTATATTATACTAACAGTAAAAAATTCAGTACGTATCATAGTCTATTTTGAAAGATTTTTTTGAAGTGAAATATCAGTGAAAATGAAAACTTGGATTAAAATATTTTATGATAATAGTTTTCATTCTCGCCTTTAAATCTATACTAGCTAAATATTGCTATTTTTGTAAAACACTGATTTTTTTTTAATAATATCTATTATTTCTATTTTTTATAAGAAAGGCTTAATTAGAATTTTTTCATGGATTTGGTTAATATCAATTAAAAATTATCATTCACAGAAAATATTGCTTTTATCAATTATGTTTGAAATTTAAAAGTTAAGATAATTATAATAGTACGTACATATGCAAAATTGTTTCATTTCATATAAATACAATTTCATTTCAGATAAATATTTTTTATTCATTGAAATAGAAAAAGGAACAAAATATAAAAAAAAAACTTTTCAGTACATTGTCTTTATGGTATGTGGCATTTATATTTATCACATTCATAATCTTCATCTGAAATGAAATTATTTTCTAACTGAAAATATATTTTATATAATCTCGATGCAATGATGACTAAAAGTTGCAACATATATTTATATAGAAAAATTATAAGATTGAGTGATTCAAAATAAAATGCCTTCTTTTACAATCTACTAATTGCTGGAATAATCATAAATAATTGTCAAAAGAAACGGTACTAAACACAATTGAAGATGTTCATTTATGTTTTTGATTTCACAATGGTATTTTGATCACAAAAGATATTTTGACAAATCACATCAAAGGTTTTAGAATTAAAAACTGAAAGATCTTTTATATCTAATACACTCACGGTTACAAACTTACGCTACTTATAATTCGTCTGTTTACCTTCAATTTAAAGTATAGATACCATCTGATATCCATTGTACCTACATTATTACCGGAGGTCATTGTTAGCAATCACGAATATCACTGTAAAGGTCACCGTGCTTTAGATTTCAATGGACAATATAATGATTGGACGGATTCTGATTCATCGTCATCCGAAACGATGCTGCAAATAGCAATCGATAACCACTCTTTAATGATCTGGCGAATATTATTTCTGCATTCTACAGTTGCATAATTATAAGAAGATACAATAAAAGAATTGTTAAGCACGTAAATTGATTTCTTTTTAGTTCATAATTATTGCTGTTTAAGGCTTGTTTAAGAACTTTTCTGATTTCATTTTCTATTATTCCTCATTATTTCATTTTAATTAAAATAATTATGAATAGGTAAGAAATTTTTTGCTATTAATTAATTTAATAAGGATATATAAATATTGAGATATAAATTGAACTTTTTAAAAAATATTTCAAATTTAACAATAAAAGTATGTTTGCACAAATAAATTTTACTTCCTATTCTTTTCCAGTGAAATTTTATTTACAAAATATTAAAAAAAAACAAAAAAACATTTGAATCGTTAATGTAAAAAAACTTGTACCGTTAATATAAAAACTAGAATCATAACAAGAAAATTTTCTACAACTATTGGATCTTTACAATGTATTGAATTATAGTCAATACCTGTGGTACCGAAAGCCAGAGCGTTAGCCACTGAGGCCTCACAAATTTCTAAAAATAAATTCAATATTCCTGTTTTTTTCAATTCCTTCTATTAGCTCACACTCTCCCTATATATATCTTGTTCAAATTTTCAATCGTTCATAAAATACTTTTTATTCATCCACTCAAGTTCAAATACATTTTTAACTTGTAGTGGATGATACTTGATGTTAATACAATTTTTCAAATATTAATTCATTAATAAAATTTAATTAATTACTTTTATTTTAGATTTAAGTTGTATGTATCTACCAGTAGATGACGCCAGATAAACTTTTAAAAAATGAGTGAAAATTATTTATAAAGGACTTTCTGCAATATAGTGAAAAAAAGTAGGAATTGACTTTAAAAAAAGTTTTTTATATTACTTCTTTATTCATTTATTGATGTAAAATTTGAAGAATTATTTATTTATATAAGTAAGAGTTTAAGGAAACAGTGATTTTCAATATAAGCGATTTAATATATTAAATAACGCTTTTTTTTTTTTTTTTTTTATTTATTGTGAAAAAACCTGACTATGCAGGGTGAAAGATATAGCATTTGCATTTTCTTTACCTGTTCATTGTGATTTTTTTCATGCTTACACAGGAAGCTCCAATTCTTAAAATGAAATGAAATGTTCTCCCCAAATTCTGTTTACATTCGGTATTTCGATTCCGAATTCGGGGATTCAAATGGGTAGCATCAAATTCCTTTTGTCAATATCGAAATCAATCAGAGCTGCATCTGCACTGCCACTGAATGTTATAGGTTGGGGTTCCACGATCTGGTTTCAAAAGGTAGGCTGGTATATTGAATTAGTTTGGAAGTTTATATACTTCAAAATTTTATTGAAAAATATACAGTAAAATTGAAAATGCTTCTATTGATTATTAGAGATACTTTTTTACATCTATTATTTTTAAGTTTTGTTACAGGTTGTCTTTTTTGTAAAGTTTGATTTTTTGAGGATGATTTTTGATATCTAATACTTTAAAAATATATATGTATATATATATAGGCATTATTAGCTTTAAAGACTCTAAATTTTTCAATATTTATTTTTACTTGATAGATTAAAACTTAAATTATTTCATTGATTTGTTTACTGTAAAATTTTTTACACTCTAGTTTACTATAAAATATGTACACTCTGGTTTACTGTAAAACATGTACACTCTGGTTTACTGTACAAATTTTACATTCCGGTTTACTGTTACTATACAATTTTTACTCTCCAGTTTAATGTACAATTTTATACTCTATTTACTGTAAAATTTTTTACACTCTGGTTTACAGTAAAATCTTTACTGGTTTATTTAATTTTTTTCAGTTTACTTCTTTTGAAAAAATCCAAGGTAACTGGAAGAAACCTTTACAAATATACTGAGAAGGTAAATTACAAATATAATGTTAAATACGTTTTAGAAGAGTTTCATTATTGATAGAAATATTGTGAAGCTTTTTTGGGGATTTTATTTGTTGCAATTAAAATTATTTCTAAAAAGTTAACCTACTTCTTAGAAGTAATTTTATGGTGATTTTACAGAATACATTTTGATGCTGCTATTGGAGTTAAATTTAAATTATTTCCTTTGTCATTATTTTTAACGGAATTAAAAAGTGCATTATCAAGAAAATCCTCATGAATTTTTCTATTAGTCTTTTTTTTTTAATGTCAGCTCTATAAAAAAATATCATGAAATTTTTTGTGAAAATCTGAATTGTTAAATATCATAAGATCGTCCACGTCCCATTTTTGTTTGTTTATTAGACAATTTAGTATTTCGTATTAGTTTGTGTATTATACATGTTTTTCCATTCGTGTAATATAATAAATTTGGTACATTCAAGTTAATTTTATTACATTTACAATTAATTTTCAATGTATTTGCAGTAATTATTAATAATTAGACTGCTACAAAAAATTTCTATAAGAAAATCTTTAATAAAATAAAATGTATTGCTTCTTATCCCTAGATCAATTCCAAGAACCCGTGTGTTTTCATATAAGGAGTGAAGTTGGGGCAGCTTCTGTTGTGATAGAGCACCCGTAGGTAGAAGTTTGACTTCTTCTCCCGTGTCGCTGAAGAAGGAGTACACTGCATTCCAAAAGGATTTTTAGGATTAACTACCACGCATTTGCGTATCGTTTGGAAGAAAACCCCAACCATGTCCGATTAAGGAAGAAAAGATGCTGAACATCAACAAACACCATCGAGTCTCCTCGTTTTCTGAAGCAGCGTCTACAACAAAGCCAACATAGGATTGAACCTCTGCCTTAATGCTTACCAGCGGCGCACGTTGCCACTGTGACACGTGTCGGGCAAATTGTAATACAAATCATGATATTTGGTAATATTTCTTTGCATCAATACATGTTTACTCGTTTCTTCGTTATGAAACAAAAATAAATGAGACTTGAAAACTATTTTTATAATAAAAGAAAGTAGAAACTTACAGGAAAAAATAAAAACGAAACATATTTAACCGACAGGAGAAAATGGAAAATCAATTCTACCAAAAAATATCAAAGATTCGGAAAAATTTCGAACTATAACAGCTATTTTCTTTTCTCCCAACATACAGCCTGATAAAAAACTTTAAGGCCAGTAAAAAAAAAAATGTAAAATGAAATAAAAGGGATTCAAATAATCTAATTATTCAGAAGTTCATTGATAAAAATAAATGCTATAAACATAATTTGTAAATACAAAATTATGAGAAACATGTTTATTTATAAAGTTAGCATTTCTGCCTGGTAAAAACTTTAAGGCCACCAGTCATTTTTAAAAATAAATATAATATAATCGTGTAATTACCATTGCAACTACTAGTTTCAAACCCTGCAATTTTCATATTTGTCATACGTTTCTTCGAAGTATTGGTGATCTTTGTAAGATGGCGAAGGGAGTAATTGACTGATCGTGAAGAGGACAGATAGAAGCTTTGTCTTCAACAGGATATAGTCGTGCTATTGCGATAAAAAAAGATAGGAAATCAAAGACTGTAGTCAACAATTTTTTAAAATTGAAAGACAATTATGGTAAAAAGAATATTGGGGGGAAGACCTAAAGCTTTTATGTCCTCGCGTGATGAAAAAGAAGAGTTTGCCAACTTGCATCTACTGGAAAGTACTCAACCAGGAAACTAATTCCGACGACAGGTTTAAAAAGTTTGTCAAAAAATGATTTATAACACAATTAGAAGGTCTGGAAGGTACACTTATACAACAAAATTGACTAAGCTTCAGTTACTGCAGAGACACAAAATAGAGCGTTTGAACTTTGGCCAGAAAGTCATGACCTGGGACAACCAATGAATAGAAATTATTTTTTTGACGAAAAAAAATGGAATTTGGATGGACAGAGGGCTGGAATTTCTACTGGCATGATATAAGAAATGAAAAAGAAATATTTTCCAAATGCCAATTAGGTGGAGGGTCTGTCATGACTTGGGGCTGTTTTCTTACAATGGTGTGGGCTCAATTGCATTCGTTTCAGGTAGAATGAATTCACAAGGATACCAAAATGTCCTAACAAATCATCTTTTGCCAAATGCTGAATGTCTTGCTGGAGAAAATTGGAAATATCAGCAAGACAATGCACCATCCATTCGAGTAACAGCACAAAAGATTGGTTCCAAGTCACAATGTTGAAACTGTGAAATGGCCAGCTAGATCACCACCTCAACCCAATCGAGAACCTTTGGGCTGACTTAGAAAGAAGAGTTTATGCAAATGGGAGACATTTTACATCAACAACAGAGCTGAAATCTACTATCGAAGATGAATGGTATAAAACCGACCCCACCCTTTGTCAAAAACTCGTTTCATCCATGAAAACAAGAATATTTGAAGTAATTCAGTAATGGCTCCATACACGTCCATCAAAGAATTTGTAATTTTTTTCCTTATATGTTATTTTCTATGTTGGCCTTAAAGTTTTTACTCAGGCTCAAATATTCATCTGTGTGTTTTGTAATATTTTCTAATAATATTTGCAAATTAATTTTTCTACTTTTTTTACTTTTATTTAAGCTCAATAATTATCAATCAAATGGTATTTTAATTCCTCAATTTAAATGTTTCCATTTTCTCAAAAAATGTCTACTGGCCTTAAAGTTTTTACTCAGATTGTATTATAAAATGTATGTATTAAAAATGAGGGAAGCTATGAATGATCTTTCTTCAGGAATTAAAAAATAATAGATGAGTGAGCTTTCTTTAATAAATAAAAATTAGGTGGAAATGTAAACTAAAATTCAAAAATTATCTATAAAAATTTTAGCGATGTACTTATAATATATAATAATAATAAATATATAATTTTAAATATCTCGTGCAGATATTTATAAAATAACATTTAGTTTTAATGGGGGATAATAATATAAGAGCTTACAATATGCTATTTATTTTATGCCCCTTTTTGATGTGCTTTTATGCAGTTTACTTAAAAATAAAAATCTTATGAATTTAATGTACTAATTTTTCAATGTATATGTTTATCGTATTTTACATACTTATACGTTAATATTTTGAGCTGTTTTCAATTCAAAGCATTGGTTTTAATTCTAATAATCAATTAGTAATTATTCGCGGTAAAAATATCTAGCATTTTATATTGTTATTGTTGCTGACGTATATTTTATAAGTATAATGGAAATGTACTAATGATTTAAGATTTGGAATCTGGAATGTGCTTAGTTTATCTGGTGCAGTGAAACAGCTGCAGATACTATGTGCGATTTTCTAGGGAAAGTGCCAGGACCAAAAAATGATGGGGAAAAAGGATCGACAGAACCCAAATAGATCTAAAGTTCAAAATTGGAAAACCAAAGCTCATAGGCAGACGACTTTGGACTCAATCAGGGAGGCCAAAGTCGTACATGAAGCCTTGTCAGGGAGTTAGTTAATATTTTATAAGTTTCTTTAAAAACGAGTAGATTTGGTGAATATTATGACAGTATCTTGACAAATGGGTTATAAGGAATGAATAATGGATTATAAAATTCCTATAGCACATTGTAAATTTAATAGCTATTCATTGCATACATTTACAGATCTAAAAGTTTTTTTAGTATAATTCATTTTGATAATTAAATTCAATTATCTTGGTATGCCATATGCTAACTATTATTTAAAAATGTTTTTAACCCAAATTTTACCTTTCATACGGTATGTAAAATAATAGTTATTTTCCTACTATACATATTATACCGAAATTTTTACCATTACTAAATTATTTCCAAAATTTCAACTGTCCCGTATATAACAAACAGCCTAAATATATTAATAATGTAGGTGAATATATGATGTTTTTCATAATTAGCATAAAAGTTTCACCAAATGGATAATATTTTAAATACGTTCAAGTTAATAATGCTTTAATGAAAATAAATTTATAACTAAAGGAAAGCTTTTAAAAGAAAGCATTCGTAGCATTAAAACATTAAAAGATGGATGCTAATTTAAAGGTAAAAAATTAAAAACTGGAATAAATACTTGAAATGCTAAAGGAAATACCATCTCAATTTCAAAGAAAAGGAAAAAAGGCTCAATGTTGCTACAATGGGATTTCTAAATGTTGATCACAATAAAGAAAGCAGCCCTACTCACAACAAAAAAAATAAAGGCAATAAAAACTAATCTGCAAAAAATATAGTTATTTCGTCAAATGACATTTAAATATTCAAATAAGTATATTTTATAAAGCTACTTTATCAATTTATAAATTTTTTTTTAAATTACAGCTGTGATTGTATCTTTGAAACATGACATGACATGACATGACATGACATGGCCAAAAATCTTGGATGCTTTAAGGCAAGCGTTGCACAGACGTTACTCACTTGGCATTACCCAGGGGTGCTTGTAACTTGAAGATAAGCCACGGACGCGGAGTAACAATGTCCCCGCAACGCTCTACGATCTATCAGACCGGGACCTACGGTTTAAAGTGAATTGCGAACCACTACACACATCCATGGCACCACCGGGACTCGAACCCGAAACCTGGGGTACCGAGCGCCAGAGCGCTAGCCACTCTGCCGTTCAGGCCCCAAATTTTGAAATTATAATAATCGTTTGGAAAAAAATTGCTCGAAAATTGTTCTACATATGTAGAGAATAATGCACATAAAAATGGTTAATAAAATGGTTTGTTGCTACTATTACATAGTCTTGGATTATTTTTCTACAAATTATAATAAAAATATTACAAGATCTTAATATGTACTCAGTTTTATAATGTAAATTATGTAATTTCTGTCATTTGATATATGCGAAAATCACTGAATAATGACATAGTGTAGTGTGCAAATTGGGCAACCAGATTTTAGCTGGGTGTGGTTGGGTTGAGATTCTGGAGGCACAGGTTGGAGAATTTCCAGCTTTATCACACGCACATGGGTCTGGTGGCCGAGTGACTAGCCCTCAGTACCACAGGTTTCGGGTTCGAGTCCCGGCGGTGCGGTGGATGTTTATAGTGTTTCGGAATCCACTTTAAACAGTAGGTCCAGATCTAATATGATCGTAGAGCGTTGCGGAGCTGTTGTTACTCCGCATCCGTAGCTTATCTTCAAGCTACACGCACCCCTGGCTAGTGCTAAGTGAGTAACGTCGTTGCAAAGACAACTGTCTAAGTGTTTGCCAGCTGCATTAGAAAAAAATTGCACACGCACAAACATTACACACATAGAATTAGAGGGAGACAATATTTAACACATTTAAAGACATATAGTTAAGATTCGTGGAAGGATTCCATTTCTAAGATGAAAACCCAATACTCAGGTACACGCAGAGTACGCGAAAGATACTTCCTCTGAAAATGAGAATCTGTAGGACAATTAATACGGAATGCTTTAAATATGTTTCCTCTAGAGATGAGACACTATAAACTTAACATTTCTCAACAAAAACATGTAGATGAGTTGCACTTCCTGTCGGGTGGGAGTCTCTAAGCCTATTGACTTTTCCATAGGAGACGCTCTTGCCAGTGAATAGGAGGAAGTACATTTACAATAGTTTTTAACATACAGAAAGTTTCAATAACTTTTACCTTCGCATGTTTTATTGCCATATTTATATTAACAGTACGAGCCCGTTTGAAATTCTATCTATATAACCTGCAGAATTTTAACAATAAAATATTATTTATAGTATGTGACGTGATTTCCATTTTTGATACGCAAAATTTATTTTATGAAAAAAAAGGAACAAACTAGATATTTTATTGATAGGAAATTTTGTCTCTCCTATTTTACACACAATAAAATCAATTTAATTGATTTCATCACGTTCGTGAAGTATATAACTCAGTTTTATTAGTTGACGGATTAATTCTTTTAATTTTATTAATTAATGTACTTGATAATGCAATTTTAGAAAATGAACTAAATAAAATTTTAGTCTAGCTTAGTTATGTGTGTCGCATAAATGGTTATGAAAAATTGAGTAAAATATTTTTGTTGAATAAGATTATATCTAGGAAAAATTGTTGTAATCTACAATTTAATGTCTATGAGCCTTTTAATATGAAACATTAAGACTAAATAAAAGAAAATAAAAAAAAATAGAATGAAAAAATATTGTAGAATTACTTTTGTGATGCGTATTCAATGTTATCACAAATCTTTTCTTCAATGGTATAAAAAAAACTTTCAATGTTTTCGAACATTCTGCCGTTGATCAAAATAATATTCTGAACAATATATATATATATATATCAATTCAAATCGTCAATTTTTCAGATTTATTTTACCCCTTCAATTTTTACCTTTTCAAATACGTTACATTTAGGGAGAAAGACTAAACCAAGGACATTTCAAACTTCAGCAAATCTTTACAAAAATGTCTTCAGAGATAAACTACAGGAGTTAAAAAAATGCAGGTCCTCAATTGAACTATTTATCATATGTCTCTTTTTTTTCTTTAAAGTTTGCAGTTTTATTTAAACTAAAAAAAAAAGTATCTTCATTAATCAAAAATTTTAAATATAAATACATTGCCTTGCTGTACTATATTATTAGATATGTATTAATATGAATTAAACGTAATTGTTTTTTTTAAAAAGGAACAGTGAATAAACTAATTTAATTATGTGAAAACCTTGTTCCTGATATTAATGATCTAAAAACTCTGAATAGTTAAGTTAACTTCATTTGCAATATAAGAAAATAAAGGAACACTTATTACCTATTTTTATTTTTATTAAATGAATTAATGTATGCATAAAAAATTCATTTATAATTTTAACATTTAAAATTTTAATCTTAAATTACAATTTCGAGATTTTCCTTTATTGATTTACATAATTTTATTTTTCTTAAAACTTTACTGTACAAATTTTTACTTAGTGCATTTAGATCGATTTGTACTCAAAAAATAATATTATTAAAAAAAAATTAATTGAACTTTTTATTGCGGAATAATTTACAATTAAGATAAAGATTCAATAAAATATACCATAATTGCGTTTTTAAAATTAAAAATTTGTTAATTTATTTTAATCTAATTATTTAAGTTACCACCCTCAGTCAAATGTGTATTTGCAGAAGTGCTAAAAGTAAGTAATTTTTTTTTTTTAAAAATTCGTTTTTCACCCCCTTGAGAAAAATTAATGGACAAAAATTTATCAATTTAATGATTTCTTTTTATTTAAAAAAAATTTTTTATGGCCAAAAACTTTTGCCTTGTTTCTCTCCAATTGCCAAAAACAATTTTTAAGTTCAGTCTTGTAATTTTAAAAATACTTGAACATTAAACGTGGTTTCTTTTTAATTTTTTCATGTTATATGAAAACTCATATTAGTGAAATCTAGTTTATTTAAGCAATCTGTTTGTTTTTATTGTTAAAAATTTCTTATTATTTAACATTTTAATATATTATATTGGTTATCAGAAAGTGCAACTTCATGTTAATGTTACATATATTCATTATTCCACAAAATAAATATTTTCATGTTCTTAAAACCAATGTATTTCATATATTTTTATTTTCAATTCAGATACTGCTGTTGAATAAGCTAAAAGTTTCAATTTAAGAAAAACTGTTTTTATTTATTGAACTTTGCATAAATAAACAATTTGTAAATATTGTATTCGAGATTAGAATTCAAGATTTTTTTTTATTTTTTAAATATAATTAAAATAAAAATTTTATATTTAGAATTTCTTTTCTGGTAAAATAAAAGATGTAAGGTTCGATAACTGGAAAATTTTAGGAATTATTTGAAAACATAATTATTTCTAGGGAAATGAAATGTTATTTGACTTACACTCTTTTCAAACCTGATCCAAGTATATTTAATTTCAATTTGACTTCTTTTAAATTCAAAATTTTAAATTTTAGCTGTTAAGTAACAGCTCATCAAAAGAAATTCCTGATCTAGAATTCTGTTCATCTATTTCATATTAACCTTTGTTCATTAAAAATTATTTATTGTTGCAACAATATACATGAAACTTAATGAGTTTTATCAAATTATAACCATTGGGGAAACCTAACGTTTTCTTTTTGTATGATTCAAAATTACAAAATATTTTTGCATTTGTTGTTGCTGTTGATAGAAGTGAAGTAATTAAAGTTTTATTTCAAGGAGTTCTTTCTCATTTAGATATTTGAAAATTTTCCAAATATTAATATGGCAACAAATTTCTGTTCACCAAGAAATATAACTATTTTTCAGAAAAAAATATGTTATTTTTAAAACATGCTTTGAGAAAAAATATCTAAGATTCTTTTAAACTGCCGCATATTTTCGTCTATAAGTCGAAAAATCTTTAAAATTTTTTTCTAAAATTAAATTACGGGTATCATAATTCATATTTCGGATTCTTTTAAAATCTCGCAAAAAAGCATACGTTATTTGAATAACGTATGTATAATATGTAACGTTATAGCGAATTTCTATTTCTTACGTTTTAGAAAAAAGTTAATTTTAAATGAATGCCGCCAAAAAAAAAGAATCTGCCGTTGATGAAATTTGTGCCCTAAGTAATCGAAAAGTACCAAAAACATACACCATAAATATTAATGCAACATCGTACATAATTACCACATTAAAATAACAATGTGGAAGGAAAATTAATCTTTCAACTTACTTTTGGATATTTTGAATGTAACCTTTATGCAAAAAGAGAAAAAAAGTCATATGAATCCTTCAAAATTCTTGTCGGAAATCTGAGTTTCCAAATAGTTTTCAATCATTGGGATGCCTGGATATATATCCTCATCCCTTTCAATGCTTTCCTCACTAGAACTCATACCATATTTTACTATCCTTTTTGAAAACTCTATCAATTCAAATTGAATCTACAACAAAGAATTTTAGCCATTGTGCAAAGTTACTAAATGTACTTTTTTAAATTTCCGATTTTCATTATGGTTTTGGCTTCTCCCATAACCACTCTATCCATTTAAATCTATTCCTATCCTTAAACAGCTTGATTAAGTAAACATCAGAGGTTGGAGCATAGATGTCTACCCTCTTAAAACCATTTTTCTTTTTCATTTCGAGGCACGTGGCTTTCATTTTATTTGTGAAATGATCCTGGAATGAGTCCCAAGCCAGCGCGGATGGGCTATTAAACACAGCACTATTAAGGCTCCAATTTCCTTCCAGCCAAACCAAGGTGTCACATTCATCCATTCAGACTTTTAATGAGCACGCATTAAAACTCCGCTAAAAATTTTACATCCTCAGGCAGAAACTTTCGTTTAAAAATAATTGCAATAATAGATTCCATGTGTCATGAAGCACAAAACTACCGTAAAACGGAATTTTTCGTCATTCTTTATCTTCGCTAAAATGTTGTTAGAACCATATATTTTATCTATTATATCTGTGTAATTTGACAGCAAATCAAATTATTTGGAGCTTTCATCCATATTGCTGATTTGAAACAACTGCAAAGCATTTTCATTTTGTACTTTTATCGCGTGTCCTTGAAGGGCTAAAAATTTTGCTTTTAAGTCTAAGGAGAGTTTGCGCGACTTCATGCATAAATTGTGTCGATTCCAAATCTGGGGTCTAGTTGCAAAAATCTAACAAAAAATCTGTACAAATTATTCAAAACGAACTTCTTCGTATCATCACTAGTGCACCCTGATTTGTCCGCAACACTACAATTCATGAAGATTTAAAAATTGATTCTATTGACAACTATATTACAAAACTTTCTAGAAATTTCTTCAATTCTATTGCTACCCACGAAAACCTTCTCATTAAGGCACAAATTATATTTACGCAATTGAATGGAAAATACAAGTACCCTTACTCTACTTCTAAATGGAATCGAAGCCTCAAACCACCATAATTTTCCTGTTCACTTATTTTTCTACTTGAGTTCAATCTTCCTTTCAATATCAATTCGCATTCAATGCTTTTCGTTTTTCTTTCTTTTTTTTCTTTTCCCAATTGATACGATTACTATTATATATTAATTGTGACTTTTCTTTCCTACTTTCATCACATACCATTAAGTAGATGAACGCATCGCGTTCAGGCACTCGACCTCTTTATTCAACTTAGTAGTAGTACTATCTATCCTACAGGGGAAATGAAATTTCATTGGTTTGTTTTTGTGTCAATTCGATTTGCTTTATGACGTTCAATATCCTGATTCAGATAGCTGTACGGATTACATTGAAACCGTTCATTTGCAAGTTTTCAATACATGGAATCAATTGGATTTATGAATTGTTGGATTAAATCAATTTGGCGAATCTATGCGAATCGTTTTCGTCTGGCGTTTTTACCTTACCTATATGATTGAAAAAATTCCATCTATTTTACCTGCTGGGTAATATTTTTGCAATCATGACAATATGTCCGAACATTACAGAATTTTTTAATTTCTGCTTGTATATGGGTTTTAAAATTTGGGTAAAATTTTTAAAAAGGAAAAATACACTCGGACCTTATGCACGGATCGTCATGTATTTGGAAATATATGCTATATTATTTATTTTAACAATGATGAAAAGGGTGAATTTTATATATTTTTATAAATAATTTTTAAGGATAAGTATCTTTGATCCATTAAAATATATAATTCTGCGATTTTAGGGTAATGAGTGCGTTTATCCTATTTATACATATGGTATCGTTAAAACGAATGCAGTGATCAATTTATTAAAAATAAAACTCTAGAAAACTCTTTCCATTAGATGAATAACTTTTACTAATAGATTATTCTAAAAGCTTAATTATTCATATTGCTTAAATTATCGAAAGAAGCCAAAATAATGCTCGCAAGCAGACATATTTTTGAAAACATGAATGTGAAACAGCGTTTTAATGCATTTAAAGTTTGAAATAGAAATATAGCCAACAATAAAGGTATACCTTTATAAATCGTTATCTTTTGATCTAAAGATGAAGTTAAAATTTCCAGAGAAAAGTGTAGTTCAGAAAGCTAGAAATTCTACTTTTTCCTTTTGAATTTTATATTAGTTTTTCGCAGTAAGGTAAATAACAAGTATGTAGCGCATAACAGCATAAAGGAATGGCGGGGCTGTGTGTATTTTTACTGGCGAGTCTATGGTAGTTTCGACGATGAGCTCGAGAAAAATAAAAATAAAAATGAATTTCTTTAGAAGATTTTACGTCTTTGTTCACTAAGCAGAAAGGTTCCTGATAAATTCATTTGACTGGCAAAACGAGACTTCAAGGTTAGTTAAGATTCGCAGAACTTTTACTAGGGAAAAAATTTTATTTTCTGATAACCGAATGTTTTTTTTTTTTTATTTCAATTTACGACATAAAGTAACTGAAAATATAATTACTGAGATATTCTCAGCATTACTTATTTTTACTTCCACTTTGCAGTACTTTCAAGGATCTTCTTTTCAAGATTAAGGTGGTTTTTTTCTCATCATGCAACATTAGCTATAACAAATACTATAAGAAAATACTTTAATTGTAAAAAAAAAATGTCACCACGTTTTGGAAGTTTTTTTTTTCCCTCATGTTATAAATGTCAAAAAATGTTTCACACTTTCATTCAATGTTATATTTTTTTGTTAAATTTTATATTATTTTCTATAGCTTTGTTATTTTCCATTTACTTTGTAGGAAAAAGAACATTAAATTAAAGGGAAAAAAATACTTGTATAACTGGTGCAACACATGCTATATAATATAGTGACTCGAGATACATCCTTTTACGAAATACATAATGTAACTACAATTTGCATATTGAAAATGCGTTTTCCATAAAAGTATCACAAAAAATAAGATATTAGTTTTTAACAACAGTGTATTCTGCAGATATTCGTAAATTATAAAGTCAAATAAACTCAATATTTAAACATCTTGTGACGTTTTTTTTAGTAACAACTAACCTGGAAGAGAACACAAAAGAACAAATGTATTTCCTTCAAATTCTAATGCAAGTAAAAGTTTGTAAAAAGTAAAATTTATTATTTTATTATTATTATTATTATATTGCATTTTTTAATTACAGAAATTTTTTTAAACTTAATGAATAATTTACAATTAATATACGAAACAAATATACTATGCAAAAATATCTAAAGTAAAAAATAGCTTTTATATTGTATATTATTACTATTTCGCTTACAGTAACTGATATTTGATTTATAATATCCTAAAATCTTCTAAATATGCTAAATTTAAAACTTTAAAAAAAAAAAAAAAAAAAAAAACAAAATGCCTTATCCAAATATATTTAAAAACAAAAATATATATAAGACAATAGATAAAGAAAAAATAAATAGATAATAATTACATAGATAATATTAAATTTTATACACATTTCAGTTAACCATCTAATAATTAATATTCTTACCACAACTGTTTGATTTTATTTTGGTGAATCTCAGTCCGTATTTAGTTCTTTTCAAATTTGTGTAATAAAAGTTTTCATACGCTAACATCCCTTAAATGGAGAAAATCGATGTCTAAATTGATACATTCCACATCTAGAACCTATATATCTTGAGATACAATAAAATGGAAGAATATTACACCACTACGTATTTATCATTCATAGTGTTACATTACAACATTGAATTTTAAAAGACAAGTCTCGCAATTTACACGACACGTTAACAAGTTAACTGTCACATGATATTCAACATGAAAAAATCAATATTTCTGAAAATAAGTACAACGCCAATTGAAAAATTGAAATTCGTTACATTATACGAAATATTTCTTTTACTCTGCATAAAATATTTCCGCATCAATTTGAAAACTACATTATCCAAATAATTTATGTATTAATATTGCTTAAACTAATAAATCCTTTTTGGAAATCTATTATCACGATTCTTTTTTAATATAAAAAACAAATAAATGAAGATTGTTTTATTACTGATTGATATGAATCATTATGTTTGTTTTTTCAAGTTATTTGTGCAATTTAGTTCCAAAATATTTAAAATTCATTTTAAAAAATAAAACATTTGTTTATTAAATGCAAAGGGAATTGCCTTTATATACGTTGTGATATAAGTCGCGATAAGTTGATGATAACTTCATAAGGATAACGTCCTTTTCATATAACACATAAGATAAATTGTTAAAGAAAATCGCACAATAAATAGGTTTAAGTATATTCTTATTGAAAGTGGCAAGTATATATATTTTTTAATTTTACTTAACATTTATTTTATGATGTTGTTCTCAATTATTTGAGTAACTCTAAATATGTTCAAACAGTGGTAGGCGACCTAGAACTGCTGAAATGAGGTCAAATCGCCAAGTGAGGCCAACGAAATCACTTCCATTATTTCATTGCTTTTTTCAATTCCTACTATTAGTTCACCCTTTCCCTATATATATTTATATAGCTTGTTCATATTTTCAATCGTTAATAAAATATTTTTATTCATCCCCTCAAGTTCAAATACATTTTTTAAACTTGTAGTGAATGACACTTGATGTTAATGCAGTTTTTCAAATATTAATTCAGTAATTAAATTTAAATGATTAATTTTAGTTTTATATGGGAGAAAAAATTTCTCTTATATAAAATATTTTGCAAGATATAAATTTAGGAATAAATACCGTCAATATGGAAGTGTGTAGATCGCAGGAAACATTTTCTTTTTCAGATTCTTTTTTCATTCTGGGTTCTAGTCTGAGACAAGGAGGGAACAAAATGGAAAATGAAACATGTGAAAACATTAGTGTTAGAAATGGAAAGTGTGCATGTGAGAGAGAATTTTTTTCTAACTTAAAAAAATGAATAAAAATTATTTATAAAGGACTTTCTACAATGTAGTGAAAAATAAGTAGGAATTGACTTTAAAAAAATTTATATTACTTGTTTGTAATTTTATTTATTTTTTGAACTTAATTATATAAAAGTGCGTAAAAATAATGAAACTAATAAAACATTAATTTTATATAAATACATACATTTTTTCTTATCTTTTTTTAGATTTTCTATTCTAATGATTGAAGTTTCATGATTTGTGTAGTATTTAAAAATAATCAGAACAAGTAATATAAAAAAATAATTTTTTAAGTCAATTCCTACTTTTTTTTCACTAAATTGCAGAAAGTCCTTTATAAATAATTTTCATTCATTTTTATAAGTTTATCTGATGCCATCTATTGGTAGATATATGCAACTTCAATTTAAAAAAACTAAAATTAATTAATTAAATTTAATTAATGAATTAATATTTGAAAAAAACTGTATTAACAAATAACAAATTTGAACAAGATATATATAGGGAGAGTGTGAGCTAATAGAAGGAATTGAATTAATTACTGAATTAATATTTGAAAAAACTGTATTAACATCCAGTGTCATCCACTACAAGTTAAAAAAAATGCATTTGAACTTGAGTGGATGAATAAAAAGTATTTTATGAACGATTGAAAATTTGAACAAGTTATATATATGGAGAGTGTGAGCTAATAGAAGGAATTGAATAAAGAAAGCTAATATTATTATTCATTTTGTGATGACGTGTATATTAGATTGCATATTATGTATTAACTATTTTCGATAGATACTATTAAACTGTTTTGTATTATGCGTAGAAATACTAGTAGACAGTAAAATATGATTTGGCTTAGAGGAAGACAATAAAATCGAACACATATCTAATATTTGCATTTAAATAATTAATTAAACGGCCTCAAAATCATTCTAAAATATATTAGATCGTATATAGAATTGAGTGATCTTGAAATACAATTGAGACAAAAATATTTTTAAATTAGATATTTTTCATAAAACCCCACCTTTTAAATTAAAATAATAAACACCATAATAATAATATTATAATAATAAACACCATAATAATCAAACTCCAAAATAATAATAATAACTTTCGATAGATGATATTAAATTGTTTTATATTATATGTAGAAATACTAGTAGACAGTGAAACATGATTTGGTTTAGAGGAAGACAATCAAATCAAACACATATCTAATATTTGCATTTAAATGATTAAATAAGCAATCTCAAAATCATTCTGAAATAAGTTGCATCGTATATAAAATTGAGTGATCTAGAATTACAAACTGTGACAAAAATATATGACAAAAAATATTAAAATAATAAACAAAATAATAATATTATAATTTTTAATAAACAATGAACTCCAAAATAATAATAATAACTTTCGATAGATGAATTGTTTTATATTATATGTGGAAGTACTAGTAGACAGTAATATTTGGTTTAGAGGAAGACAATCAAATCAAACACATATCTAATATTTGCATTTAAATGATTAAATAATAAATCTCAAAATCATTCTGATAATAACACCATATTAATAAATTACAAACTACAAAATAATTTCTAATAATAAACACCATAATAAATAAAACCACTAACACCATAATAATAATAATATAATAATAAACACCATAATAATAATAATAATGAGCATCACCTATAAACACACAACCTATTTTTTAAATTTCCTAAAGCAACTTACAAATAACAATAGAAAACAATTTTCATTAAACAATAGCATACATATTCATTCAATTCAAAAACTCAAAAATGAATTATCATCTTTTTCTATTCCAGCACCGACGAGTGGTTCTTTTCAGCCAATCTTTCTTTCATAAACATGGTTTTGCAAGGCGGATTTCTACATTTTTGAGGTATCTTTTCGCTTCTTGATTGCTTCGACTCCCTTCGGGATTCTTTTCGTTCCCCTCTGATTCTTTATATTCATGGGGAAAACAACGTGGAAAGAAAACAGTCAAAAGTAAAAAAGGGAAAGCAGTAAGTAAAAAAAAAATTTCCACAAGGTTGAAAAAGAATGCATACAATTCATGAGTTTTGAACGAACATTCAATAAATGAAGGAAAGGGTTTGAAGTTTCAATCAAAGGGATTTCAAGCTACAATCATCCCACCGAATACTTTAAACTTTAAAAAAAAAAAAGTAGACATTGTACATGTAAATTTTTTGGTTTTTCTCTTGAATGTTTTGTTCGTGTATTGTGTTTTAAATAAAGAAAAAAATCATTATTTCTTTTAAATTTTATAAAACAGCTAAATATACATATGCTGACTAGATTTTAAATGCTCATTTTAATATCTTCACAAAAATCATCAATTTAATACCTTCATAAAAAATCATCAACTTAACATCTGCACATTAAATCACATTATATCAAAGATTGTTAACTAGTTGAACATGGTTAATTGTGTCTAAATAAACATGAAGCAATTTTTAATTAAATTAGATTGAATACCTTTACATTTTTGTCAAATATAAGTTATACTACGCAATGTAGATGGCAAGGTGGTAAACAAGCCATGAGGTGCCTCTATATAAAAAAAAGTAGTGCTCCAATACAACAGTGTAAAAAGAGTGCAAATTTCTAAATGATTTTACCATCTCATTCCCAAATTTTAAGATATGATTAAGAATGTTACTAACTCCCTCCTACAAGCGTAGTTAATGAGAAAATATCATTTGGGAAGTTTATTTATGTTTAACTATGTCACAGAATCAACAGGATAATATGTCAGCAATAATTATATAGTTCGAAATATAAAGCACTATAAATGTTGTGGATATTTTAACAAAGTTTATCTCTATAAAAATTAAATTATTTATAATACTGTAAAACCCTTTAAAAGGAAGTGTTATTCCTTGAAAATTGGAAAACAAATCTATAATTATGTAATAGCTATATTTTTCATTGTTTTCTTTCAAAGTTTATATAAATTCCCCGTAGAATTTGTTTCCTTTGAAGGACGAAACTTCAATTACCGTTGGCATAAGGGTATTGACAATTTATACTTTGGCACTGTCTATAAGTTTATTTCTATAAAAATTGACAGCTAGGGACTAAAGGTTTTTTCAATAAACAGCATTTAAAGGCTCATATGAAAAACAGGTTGGCTAAACTTCTTTGGCAAATAAAAAACACATATATTTCAAAATATACTAGAACAAATTGTGAAGCATTTCTTTTAACTAGTAAACTAGCAAAATTAACCCACAAGAAATTAATTATAACATCCTGAACATAGCTTTATCAAGGAATATTTTCTCAAAGGATATTATAAACCACGTTATTTATGTTTACTGGATGAGTGTATCCAAGTCAAAAACAAATCCAACGACGTATTCCGATAATATGGATGAAGCAAAATTAAGCTTCAGTTTCGAGATGATAAGACTGACGAATAACTATTCAATAGTCGCCATTTAAGTATATATATATATATATATATATATATATATATATATATTCTTCTTTTATATATATATATAGAATATATATATATATATATATATATATATATATATATATATATATTATAAGTGTTTTGTTAAGGAGTTATTTTTAGTACAGCATAGACTGCACAAAACCTTCCTTAAAATGAATAAAATTAACTATTGGTCAGTTCTTCTACAAAAAAAAAAAATAGTTTTAGAGGAAAATATGATAAAAAGTATGACGTCACATTCGATGCATGGAAAATAAGCTTTATTGTAATCATGTAAAACTGCAGAATAGATGAGGAAAAAAACGTTTCTGCTTGTGAAAGAAAAATAATTTAAAGGGGAGGTGGACAATAAATGTATATGAATATGCAAATGAGTTATATAAATGAATATCCACTTTATATTCACATTGCTTAAAGCCACCCACCAATCTTCCCATAGTAATATATAATTTTCAACTCCGAGTTGGATTTTTTATACCGACACCCGAATTTTTTCCAGAATTTTATGTACGCTGATCTTATGAAATACAAATAATTCGGGAGTCGGATTTTTAAAACGACTTCTTAAAAATTTCTCCATTAAACGACTCATTACCCCACACTGGCAATGCAAGGATATTGAGATAATTATTTTAAATACTATAAATATAGTGCACTGTATTAAAAACTACTCTCTTTGCTTATCAAATATCATAACACGACTAGTCCTAAGGTATTATGACGTGTTCCTGTCATGTTATGACATGTCATAACAGTCCTACACGATTAAGTTGGTGGCAAATTGGAAATATTGATGCATTTATCCAACAGAGAATCAGCAGGTTGTGAGGCAAGAAGCTTTGGCTGGCTTACGCCAGCACATAAAAATGCGATCTGGGAGCAGTTGAAAGCAAACTGAAGTTGAGTATTTGAGCATAAATCGAACAGTTTACTGTAAGTAACAGAACTTTGCAGGGTATATTAAGAGAATGAAGGCTGCACTCATTCCGCTACTCGACCATACAACTAATGATACTAGAGCATATATAGCAACGGATGCCCTTTTTGCATAAAAAACAAGAAGTAAACACTTTTTTTCATTGCGCATATCTTGTGAACGGACGAAGCACATTTCACGTGTCACTTGATTATTCAATGGTGAAAACAGCCATGTGTGGTCAATGTCCTCGTTAAATCGACATTCGTCAAATCTACATTCTAAATTATCAGTTCCGTCCTCGCTAAATCTATTCAGCTTATCAGCTCCGTTTGATCCGTTTGATGTGACCAGCCATATGTGGACATCTTCTTATTGGAAGCTATCTGCTTCCTCAAATACTATATTTTTGTATTTTTCTTTATGTACTAACTGATTTCTCGGATGACATATAATAATCAGCAATTACATTTTTTATAGTTACAGTATGATAGAACGCCGGTGCAATTCAGCTCCCAGCAATAGCTATCCTACAGCATATATGCTAAAAACGCTAAAAGTGGTAGCTTTCTGTATTTTCGTAATTAGAAGAATTGTGCTGAAGCCCAACGAAAAATTTTAATAAAATTGGATATGCTGTGTATATTAACAATTAGCTAAAACTACATCTTAAAACTGAAACTCTTCATATTGTACTTGTTTAATCTTTTAGAAACAGCCACTGGCAAATATTGACTTTAATCACCAATTAATCAGTCTATAGCTGATTGCCGTGTCATAGATTTCTGATTTATTTTTGAATTTTAAATGATTTCCATTCATATTTCAAATATCCCATTTATTGATAAATAATATTTCACTTACCGAACGAAACATATTGATGATTGCTAGTAACATTAGAATTGAAATCTTTTTTTCTCAAAAATGAATTTTTTTATTTAAAATGAGTTTTAATAAACTTCTATCACTTTTAAAATGGTTCTGATGTAATTAATTTCCGAAAGATCGTTGCTTGGTAAAATATTTTCTAGATCTGAAAATTTGTTTAGAATTATATTTGTCATTTTGATGCTACATAAAGATGCAAATAAATATTTGTGTCAATAAAAACTATTAAGAACAAATCATATTTGAGCTGATGGACTCAATACGAAAAAAATTGTTTCACACATTATGGAACTGTTTTAACTGTAAGTGTTACAACTTAACAAATTAACTCTCAAATATATCGATACAAATAATTTTAAAAGGGCTAAAAATTAATTTAAATTTATATTGAACATCTTAATTTAATAAAGGGAAATAATATACGTTAATTTTTTTAAAAAAAAATTAGTCATCCTTCACATTCCTTTATGTACAATACATGTCTCCAATATGATGCAGCACAGGTTTAATTTAAAGTATCTGAACATGATTGAATGGATTATGGCTAAATAATATCTAGGTCGTTGGACTGTATAAGATAAAGATATGTTTGTAAGACCTCCTTGATCGCCAGAATCGACTCCTTTCAATTTTTCAAATAAGAACACATAAAATAATTGATACATAGAACCCCCCAGTTACGAAATTTGGGTCCATGAATGAAACTTAGTTGTTTATCTGCATATTGCCTTCATTTCTGTTCTTGATTTTTGATTTCACACTATCCAGCAGTGTAAGTTATGCTGTTGGATTACGGGCAGTTAGTCATAGTACGGGAATTCCTTGATATGCAAAGTGGTTTTTCTGAATATATTCCTTAGTAAACACATTGTCATATGCAATAATTTTTATACATGTTCTGGTAAAACTTACTTTCGCATGCACTGAATGAAATGTCATTACTTTTTGCACGCTTTTCTTGAAAACTATGCATATATTTCAAAAGTATGTTTCTTTGTGAAACTTTTGTGTACTTTGAAAGAAACTGCTCGTTCTGCATATTTCATGCAGTATTGACAGCATAAAGAAAAACATCAGTTTGACAAAGCATTTAAAATTAAATGCTTTATCGCTTTTATAATTGTGAAATGAAATAAAAAAATAAATTTAGAGGAGCTATAAAATAATGGATTAAAAATGAAATGACACAGCTATTCCTGCAAAGTTGTGTTTGATTAAATAATGTTTTGGTCTTATTGTTAAAAAGGATAAGTTTTTTTTTTTTTTTTTTTGGTTTTGTTTTAAGAAAATAACGGAAACATTGTTGGATAGGAATACATTTTATAAATAGTCTAAGAATATAGTATTTGAAATTCTGAATGAAATTCATTAGAAATTCAATAATCTTTTAATCGACACCTTTTTTTTTTATCTATTGCATTATTTTGTGAAAGTCATCAGATTTGTGGCTATTTTTGATGCTGAAACTTTAATATTAAATAGAATATTTATAAATATACCACATGCACCTGCATTTATGTATTTTAATATGTCGATAAGATTGTATTATTCAGGTTGAGGCATGATTTCGTATTATGTTTGAAAAATCGAAATCAATGAAATAGATGAAAAAACACTTATAAAAGCACTTTATGTTTTATTAATGTATACCTCTGCTTTATAGTACAACTATAAAAAGAAAAATATGAAGCCATTCGTATTTTGTTAGCAATGACGAAACCGCAAAAAAGTATCGGGTTGCAGAAAACTTCAAAAAGAGCATGCGATACACGAAATACTACTATGCTTTTGTCCCATGGGCATAAAAGAGAAGATCCATGAAATGTGTAAACAAACTTTATTCAAGATGAAGAAAAAATAACAGTAAACCACAAAGAACTGGAAATTTACTAATTTATATAAAATCAAAGCTGTCTAAGAAATGATAGTAGAATACTCCATTGTTATTTTAAATATTTTTTTTTCCTTCTAAAACAAGCCAAATTCGAACATAAAAAGAATTAAGTAAAAGAAGTTAAACAATTTGTATTAGATATAAATAGCTTAAATAAATGACATCGAAAGAGTACAGCAAATTTAGAGTGATATAAAGAATAGCTACCAAATTCTATTCTCACCAAACTATTGTCTCACCCAACTTAGTCATTATTAAAAATGTCAAATTATTACACTATTGAAGAAACTAATTAATTGAATTAAGCAATTTTCAGAATGTTTTAAAAAATGTTCAACTATACAATACTGTGTAATTAGATAAATTTAAAATAAAATTTTTAATTAAATTTTAATTGTGTAATTATTTTAAAATTTCCTTAAGTATTATCTTGTAAATAACAAAATTAAAATAAAAATAATAAAATTATAATAAATAATAAAGTTATAATAAAATATCTTTTATAAATATCATTATTAGATTTGTGAAATTATGTAGTAATCATAATTTATTTTATCTAATGCTGTTTTGCCTTTCCTGAATATGTCAATTATAAATAATGCCATACTTGAAATGCATCTCTTCCATATGTACTTTTTCTTTAAAATATGATACACTTTGACCAAATTATATACAGATGGATTGTTGGTTGTTCTTGATTCTTAATTTATCGATCTTACGCATATCGTGTTATTCTTTTATAATGCAATAACATACACAAGTAATAAACATCAATAAATATTATTACACAAATATTTTCAAAATAAATACTTAAAAATAGATAAATAGAAACATTTTGACGAAGAACTAGTATAAGCAGTATTTTTAAAATAACTTGAAGTTTAGTTATTTTAAAAATTTCACTGAGTGTTTGAAAGATTTAATTCAATTTAATGAAACAATTAATTAATGCATATAATTAATTTATTTTTCCTTATTTATATTATTTATTCAAGCCCACAATCAAATTGGAATCAATATATTCATGTTGCATTATTCATAAGTCTATGCATTTCTGTAGTAGAATAAATTATCATGTCATATTGTCATTTGATGTTGTCAAAATAAATCTTATTTGTTATAATTTACCTTTTCATTAATCAGTATCACTGTAACTATGTTTTATCTTTTTGTTTTTAATTTTAACTATTATAACACTACATATTATCATTATTAGTATTTATATATTAACATTGTAAAATGACTTATCATATTTCTCCTTCATTGGTGCAAGAACCCTTTGGTGGGCTAATCATATTTACTTATCGTATTATACACTTATACATACTTATACTTTACTTATTATACACTTCTATATACTTATCATATTTACATATACAAACTTAAATGACGAATATTAACGGGAAGAATATATTTTTACTCAAGAATTATCAAATTACATTTTTTAAGAATTTAAGAAATTTTTTTCATTCTGTTGAGAAAATATTAGATTGTAAACATGCTTTTTACTTTAAACATTGTTTTCGTTATTATTATTTTTTAACTGTTGTGTATATAAAGTAAAAAAATTTTTATTCCAATGCAGATGGCAAACACTTAGACAGCTTGGTCTTGGATGCCTTAAGGTAAGCGCTGCACACTTTGCATTACCCAGGGGCGCGTGTAACTTGAAGATACGAACACGGAGTAACAATGACCTCGCAACGCTCTACGATCCTATTAGGGCCGGGACCTACGGTTTAAAGTGGATTCCGAACCACCACAAACATCCATGGCATCACCGGGACTCGAACCTGAAATCCGTGGTACCGAGAGCCAGAGCGCTAGCCACTCGACCATTCAGGGCCATATGAAAGTAACATTTATTGAGCAATATTTTGTCAACACAATTTAAATTATATTAATATTAATTTTAGTATAAATTTGTCTTTCATGTCTAATGAAGTTTCTTAATGCAGAGAAAACTTAAGTTTGAATATAAAATCTCGTATTTTCTTTTTTAATTACTTCTCTTTGATTGTGTTGATTGTTGATTTGAATTTCTTATTTAAAAATTATTTATCCCTCATTTCTTATTCAAATTACAATTTGAGCTGTAATTATCTATAAATTATAAATTACTTCAAATATAACATCTAAGACAAACAAATTGGGGTAAGTACACAGAGTGCCTTGGTCGCACAGCACCAAACCTCCAACGCCTAAAATAATTACAAAATCAAATAAATAAAAGTTAGGAAAAAATATATATATTACTCAAAGAGACATTCTGTTTCGGGGTTTATATTCAGCCACATGAGATCAAAAAAATAGTTTGAAATTTCGATAATAGAGGGAGTTCCTTAAAGTGTCTTATGTATATTATCCATAAAAAAAAATGTTAGAATAATACATAAAAGCCATTATAAAGTACTTCAGAAAATAACTTTAATACATGAAAATGACAAATGTTCAAACTATTATTGTGAATTGTAATGAACTGAAAACTATTCGAGATGGAAACATCCTTATCAAATATAGTACAATGGAATGAAATTTCTATGTTAACCAATACCTCGGTTAATGTATACTGAGAAGGCGTTATACACATGAATAGTTTTTGTATTCATCAGAGCTCATACGCTGGAGAAACTTATGAAAATTTTGAGCCTAAAGAAGAAATTCCAAGTATCCTTATAAGGCTAAAAGATGACATAAAGAGAAAAGCATTGACCTTTCCTTTGATATGATCATCAATGCTGCAACAACGACAGCATTCAGTGCTGAAATATGAGATACACTGAATACTCTTCTGTTGTAGATTTGGCTAAAACAGAGTTTATGGTATTCATGCAACCTAAGCCTCGTTTCATATTGACCACTTGTTGTTTCTGTGAACGGCATCCTCTACTGTTCAAGATTGCTGTTATCAATTACTTTTTTTCCTCAGTGTTATGCAAATTCCAACATCTCGGTGAATATTAATATTGTTACTTTGTTGTTTATATATTGTTACTTTCACCTTTACATCTTTCATATCGTTTTCTACATTTGAAACCAGAAGTCAAAGATTAGGTGAGTTATAATTTTTATAACGTAAAAATATTTTTTTTTTTGAATGATATGCCACATAATAGAATAGTATAAACTATCATTAAGGTTTATTTTATAATCGTTTTAAATTTTATAATTTTGTTTCTTTTTTTTTTTTAAATTTCTGACGTTTTTCTTATGAACAAGATCACATGAAAAAATTAAATCACAAAGCTAATTTACTTATCTTTAGATACAATTATCTTTTAAAGATGTCAAATAAGAAACTTATTTATATAAAACTCAAAAACAAATGCTCTATTAATAATCTCTTCTGACTTTTTAAAGGTTGTGAAATATCCAAAGATGAAAGTTTTCAGTGTTTGATTCATCGTATAAAACGGACAAAAATTAGAAAATTAGTCAATATGTTGCTCCAGTGACGATCAGAAGACATTTGTCTAATTGTCGGTTCCGATGTAAATTAAATTTAAGATTTCGAAAACAATTTCAAAGTACTTCTCGGTTACTATGGAAACACCAGGGATCGAAATCATCCTAGTTCTAATAGAATTTCGTTTAGTTTCAATTAAGATAACATGCCTCATTTTTCATGGTATAAGGCATATAAGCCTTTTTTTATGTTGAACCTTTAAATATAACATACAAAAAAAAAAATAAAATAGTCTAACCTATCATTACAATTCTCACAAAAATTCTGTTCTATTTATATCAGTATCGAAAAACAATTTATAAAATGTCAGATGGGCTTTGAAATAATAATAAATAAATAATTCAAAAATTTATATTCTTTTTTATTGCAAAAACACTCATCATATTTTATTTTATCTAATAAAAAAATTCGTGAAACGTTAAAAATACTTTATTTTTATATTCAATAATTTGTCGACGTATGTCGATTATTTTAATATGAAAGTTGTATTCAGTTTCACTATTCATATTCTATATCATTTGGCATAACCATGAGCATATAGCTCATACTGCATCCGTGCATACTGCATCCGTATACCATAGATTACTATTAAGCATACTATCGCAGGATACCATTAAGAATACTACGGTAGAATCAATAAGCATAATATCGTAGAATCGCATTAGTATGTCGTTTCACTATTCATAGATTGAATAGCCCTCAAAGCTGAAGTACGTTATGAAGCTTAACATTTTGGCATAACTATGAGCATATAACTCACATGAGCTTTTTGCATCCGTATACCATAGTATTAGGCATAATATCATATATTACCATCAAGCATACTATCGTAGATTACCATTAAGCATACTATCGTAGATTACCAATAAGCATACTATTGTAGATTACCATTAAGCATTTTATCGTAGGATAGCATGAAGCATATTATCGTAGGATACCATTAAGCATATTATCGAAGGATACCATTAAGCATACTATCGCAGGATACCATTACGCATACTACGATAGAATCAATATAAGCATAATATCGTAGAATCGCATTAGTATGTCGTTTCACTATTCATAGATTGAATAGCCCTAGCAAAGCTGAAGTACGTTATGAAGCTTAACATTTTGGCATAACTATGAGCATTTAACTCACATGTGCTTTTTTTGCATCCGTATACCATAGTATTAGGCATAATATCATATATTACCATCAAGCATACTATCGTAGATTACCATTAAGCATACTATCGTAGATTACCAATAAGCATACTATCGTAGATTACCATTAAGCATTTTATCGTAGGATAGCATGAAGCATATTATCGTAGGATACCATTAAGCATATTATCGAAGGATACCATTAAGCATACTATCGCAGGATACCATTACGCATACTACGATAGAATCAATATAAGCATAATATCGTAGAATCGCATTAGTATGTCGTTTCACTATTCATAGATTGAATAGCCCTAGCAAAGCTGAAGTACGTTATGAAGCTTAACATTTTGGCATAACTATGAACATATAACTCACATGTGGTATTAGGCATATTATCGTATTAGGCATATTATCGTATATTACTCATCAAACATACTATCGTATGTTACCATTAAGCCTACTATCGTAGGATACCATTAAGCATATTATCGCAAGATACCATTAAGCATATTATCGCAAGATACCATTAAGCATACTATCGCAGGATACCATTACGCATACTACGGTAGAATCAATATAAGCATAATATCGTAGAATCGCATTAGTATGTCGTTTCACTATTCATAGATTGAATAGCCCTAGCAAAGCTGAAGTACGTTATGAAGCTAACATTTGGCATAACTATGAACATATAACTCACATGTGGTATTAGGCATATTATCGTATTAGGCATATTATTGTATATTACCATCAAACATACTATCGTATGTTACCATTAAGCCTACTATCGTAGGATACCATTAAGCATATTATCGTAAGATTCCATTAAGCATACTATCGCAGGATACCATTAAGCATACTACGGTAGAATCAATATAAGCATAATATCGTAGAATCGCATTAGTATGTCGTTTCACTATTCATAGATTGAATAGCCCTAGCAAAGCTGAAGTACGTTATGAAGCTTAACATTTTGGCATAACTATGAACATATAACTCACATGTGGTATTAAGCATATTATCTTATTAGGCATATTATCGTATATTACCATCAAACATACTATCGTATGTTACCATTAAGGCTACTATCGTAGGATACCATTAAGCATATTATCGCAAGATTCCATTAAGCATACTATCGCAGGATACCATTAAGCATACTACGGTAGAATCAATATAAGCATAATATCGTAGAATCGCATTAGTATGTCGTTTCATCATAGATTGAATAGCCCTAGCAAAGCTAAGTACGTTATGAAGCTTAACATTTTGGCATAACTATGAACATATAACTCACATGTGGTATTAGCATATTATCGTATTAGGCATATTATCGTATATTACCATCAAACATACTATCGTATGTTACCATTAAGCCTACTATCGTAGAATACCATTAAGCATATTATCGCAAGATTCCATTAAGCATACTAGGATCGCATACTACGGCAGAATCAATATAAGCAAAATATCGTAGAATCGCATTAGTATGTCGTTTCACTATTCATAGATTGAATAGCCCCAAAGCTGAAGTACGTTATGAAGCTTAACATTTTGGCATAACTATGAACATATAACTCACATGTGGTATTAGGCATATTATCGTATTAGGCATATTATCGTATATTACCATCAAACATACTATCGTATGTTACATTAAGCCTACTATCGTAGGATACCATTAAGCATATTATCGCAAGATTCCATTAAGCATACTATCGCAGGATACCATTAAGCATACTACGGTAGAATCAATATAAGCATAATATCGTAGAATCGCATTAGTATGTCGTTTCACTATTCATAGATTGAATAGCCCTAGCAAAGCTGAAGTACGTTATGAAGCTTAACATTTTGGCATAACTATGAACATATAACTCACATGTGGTATTAGGCATATTATCGTATTAGGCATATTATCGTATTAGGCATATTATCGTATATTACCATCAAACATACTATCGTATGTTACCATTAAGCCTACTATCGTAGGATACCATTAAGCATATTATCGCAAGATTCCATTAAGCATACTCGCAGGATACCATTAAGCATACACGGTAGAATCAATATAAGCATAATATCGTAAATCGCATTAGTATGTCAAATAGATTGAATAGCCCTAGCAAAGCTGAAGTACGTTATGAAGCTATCATTTTGGCATAACTGAACATATAACTCACATGTGGTATTAGCATTATTTTCGCATGGATGTTACCATCAAACATACTATCGTATGTTAATTAATTTCGTAGGATACCATTACATATTATCGCAAGATTCCATTAAGATACTATCGCAGGATACCATTAAAGATACTACGGTAGAATCAATATAAGCATAATATCGTGAATCGCATTAGTATGTCGTTTCACTATTCATAGATTGAATAGCCCAGCAAAGCTGAAGTACGTTATGAAGCTTAACATTTTGGCATAACTATGAGCATATAACTCACATGTGCTTTTTTGCATCCGTATACCATAGTATTAGGCATATTATCATATATTACCATCAATACTATCGTAGATTACCATTATACTATCGTAGATTACCAATAAGCATACTATCGTAGATTACCATTAAGCATTTTATCGTAGGATAGCATGAAGCATATTATCGTAGGATACCATTAAGCATATTATCGAAGGATACCATTAAGCATATTATCGTAGGATACCATGAAGCGTACTATCGTAGGATACCATTAAGCATACTAGTAGAATTTAATTAAGCATACTACTATAGTATCTAATTAAAAAGCATACTATTGTAGAATCTAATTAAGCATACTACTGTAGAATCTAATTAAACATAATAGCGTAGAATTGCATTAGTATGTCATAAAATTTCATTTAGTCTACGCATACAGATGGGACAACCTTTTTCCATTACTGCAGATAAAGGTTCGTGATGAAATGCGTGGTGACATATTCACCGTATCGATCCTATTGAATTTCTTGGCAATAATAATATTCACTGTAACATATCAATTTACAAAAAAAACTAACCTGCTATCTGCTGACCAATTCCTTATTTTTGGCTGGATGTTTCACTTATCTGCAATTAATTTCGATGCCCTGATGATTTATACCTGATTCACTCTAGTGTTATATTGATAAGGATTCAATGGCATTCAATGTTCTACTTGCTTTTACTCAATAGCATGATAACCATTCTCTGTCTTCTGCCGATAAGTCCGATAAATCATTATTATTACTCATACAGCAACGACACAAAATTACTTGATATATCAAGGTCCCACATATTCATTTATTATTTTAAGAACACTTCTTATCTTTGATTGGCTTTGAAATAAGCTTGGTCTACATAATACACAGATGGTAGGTTATGATGGTTACTAGTCAGTAATATAGTAGTCAGTAAAATATTTAGATGAATTTTAAATCAACTAATTTTGATTGCCCTTGTTTGTAAGGTTAATATTACATCAGAAGCTGTCGAATCTTTTATATGTATTTCAATCATGGATATACAAAGAATAATTTCATTGCATATATTAAAAGAATATATCATTAGTTCAGTGACGTGTTTAATATATAATATTAATCTTCTAAATGTATTCTCAGAAATGAAATCAATTCTGTGTTGTATATATGTCCTTTATCTCTCTGTGTTGTTCATTGTGCAGCATTTGATGTGTTCAAGACTGGGGAGAGTCAAAATTAATACCTTAAGGATAATTCTGATTATGAATCTGCTTTGAAAATTGTGCTGTAATCCTTCGAAAACCTTGAGAAATCTCATTAAAGTCTGTTTCGAGATGAACAATCCTCTGATGAATTTCTAATTGTCCTCATGTTTACTTGCAAATGTAAATCATATTTTAAGACTCTTTTTTACAAATGCGATAAATGACTCTGTTGCCTTCAATATTAATGGATGATAATAATTATTTTGTAGTCGTCAACCACTATATGAAGACTGTGGATTTAATTAATTTTTTTTTTTTCAATTTCATTAGAAATCCTATTGGGTATATTAAAAAAATTCCCAAATTATACAACACTATTAAATGAAATGACATGTTATCCATATGTACCAAATCAGATTAATATAAACATTCATCAATCAGAAAGCAAGTAATCAAAAATTAGTCACACCTGAAATTTATTACTACATATTTTTTGAACAACGAAAAAATTTATGTAATTCTAATTATTGTTGGGATAGGTTAAACATGTACAAATCTTAAATGAAATAAACGCTTAAGGTTTCCGAACTGAAGGAAGTCGATTCAAAACAAAATTAGCGAGGAACCGAAAATACTGGACTGAGATTGCCGCCTAGAAAGTCCTACTGTTGTTCAAGGAAGACGTAAGACGTGCACAAGTTTCCTATATACCTTATGTTACCCTAAATGGGTTTGAACAAGATTATTGTGTCTTTTTGGGAAACTTATCCCTCTTTTCCTCAAGCAGAGTTTGCGCAGAAAAAGGGATATTTCAATGTCCCGTTTTCTAAAAGTGCACAAAACTACACTTGCACAAAAGTGCCCAAACTATACTTGCACAAAAAGTGCCCAAACTACACTTGCACAAAAGTGTCCAAACTACACTTGCATAAAAGTGCACAAACATATCAGATGGTAATGTCTACTAACACGATGATGCTTGCGAAATACGTCAGAAGTTTGTTAGCTCACTTGCTCTAAATATGTTTAAAATTGCAAGAAATTAACTGCATTACAGTTAAGACAGTACACAGTACAGACAGTTACAGTACAGTGCATTACAGTTACAGTACAGACAAGGAATATATGAAAATTGTAGTTGCTTTCTATATAATAAAAAGGATAGTTGGAACAGTGGACTTTATTCATGAAAAATTAGAAGTAGTTTTGAAATTTACTATTTATGTGGACAAAAATTCAAAGAGTAATGGTTGTATTGATTGAAAATTGATTTAATAATGGAAATCTGGATACCGGAGTACTTGAGTTTTTACTTATTTCTAATTGAATAGCACCACAAAATAGGGACTGGGATTATTTCAAGTGAAAGTCATTGGTTGGAATTCTTCAAATATCTCCATTACCATTAATATGAGTCCAATGGATCTTTAATATAATTATTAAATACATTTTATATCTTCTTGACAGTAATCCTCTTCTCGAAAGGGTCTTTTATATTTTGGATAAGTTGTGGACGAGCACAAATACAGTGCTTAAGGCGACAGTTCTTAATGTTAATTACAGGAATCTGACAAGAATTTCATATTTTTTTGTAAATAAACATCAACGATATCGAAACAAATTTGTTCTTCAGAAAAATATAAAACACATAAATTATTTATTTTCCTGTTCTTTTATTAGTGAAACTATAAAATGTGCTTTATTTGAATACATATTTTATTTCCTAATATAAGTTAAAGTCCCCCTTTGAGCAAAACGATAAATGGTCACTCTATTCTTATGCCACCCTTTGGGAGGGCACTTTCTAAATTGTGGTTGATGCAATGTAACAGCCTCTAAAAATGTTGCATTTTGGCTAAAGTTAAATCTGATACATATCTTTATTCTACTGGCAAATGACTTGGGGTCAAAATGTCTGGCATTTCGAGAAGAAAATAATAAATTCAATAATTTTTATAACACAAATTGCAGGGTCACTTTATTTTTGTGTTTGATCATTTATAACTGTAATGGTTTAAAATTATATAATGTTTTTGAAGGTTAAGAAATAAAGTTTTTATTTGAGGTGCATTTGCATCATCCTACTTTATTTTAAAATACTTCAATGAAAATTGCGTCATTTTAAGAGGGCTATTTTTTCAACATCCGATGTGCATTAAATAAAGGAATGTAGAAATAACAAAATCAACTTTTTACCAGCAGCAAGTACAATCCATATTAATATACCACAAAGCCATTGTGAGCATTGGGACATTTTTCACACCAGTGGACGACGACCGATGAACAATATCCTCTTCATAATTAGTTGCCGCCAGCATATTGAAATAGCTCTTCCCAGCATCCTTGATGATCTCTTAGTTGCGAAACACTGCTTTCCCAGCCTCAATTCAGCTATCGAAAGAGATGAAGGTCTCTTTTGTGCCAGATCTGAAATGAGTGAAGGAACTTTCCCACAGAAATTGTGCAAGATGCTGTTTGGTTACAACAGAAGTATGTGGTCATGTGTTGTTATAAATCTATTCATGCTATAAACGCTATTCAGCGAGGAATTCCTGCTGCTGTATTCTCTTCTGTATGTAAGAAACAAATTATGTTGTGCAATTCACACTTGATTAAAGAAACAAGCGTGTTCATGTAGCTCAAATCCAATTAATGTAATAGACTCGACAGTGACAGATTTTACAGGAAGCTGCACACTAGTGCTATAGGAAGATCCTAGTTGTGAAGTTAAGCTGGTCACTTAGCAGCCCTATAGGAAGTAGAAAAAATTGCCCTTGTAAATAATTCTGTAACAAAATAAATCGTTCTCAGCCATGATTACTTTTATTTTAAAGAGCAACAGTACTGCAACCTTGCTTCCTCCGGCATATTGCAAAAGCTCTCCTATTTGGCGTTTAGGAGAAATGGTCAGCAGACCTCGAGATTCTCACCCGAGAGGAAGTACAGCACTGCTTCCGCTCTCGCTGAGAACCGTTTAGTTGGACTACAGTCTTTCACCAACAGAGAGAAGTTTATTTCTGCGTTTAGCTAAGTATCTGATTTTCATCTTAGAAGAGGAATCTTTTCACTAATCTATAATTATATGTCATTAAATGTGTTAACTATTGTAAGTCTTTAATTGTACGTATGTGATAATCAAGTTATGAGTTCTCCAACCTGTGCTTCAATACCTGCACCCAACCACACCCAGTTACAATCTTGTTGCCCAACCTACACGCTATAGTTTAGTCAAAATTACTCAAAAATAATTAATTATTATTTTGTGTATTATATAAATAAATATTACAGCAGACATTATATTTCCTTTATTTTTAAAAGATAATAAAGTCAACTGAACTAGTGATTTTTTTTTCCCTATTTTGCAAAATATTTTGTAAAAATGTATTTTTAGTAAGGCTTCCTGATGAGAGATAGTTAATGTTATTTAATTATAATAATTTTTATTATAATTTTATTTAATTAATTTTATAATTATTAATCATTTAATTATAATTATAATATTATTTAACAAGTTTTATAATTATTAATTATTTCATTATTATTATTAATATTATTTATAATCCTTTGCAGTCCAAAATAAAATACTTACAAACAAAAAATAATAATTTTTTTTTCTTCAACATAGAACATAACTTATGAAATTTTATAAGTAATATTATTTAATATCTCAATTTCAATTTAATTCGTAATATTTTTTATCCTTTTTTTTTATCGTAAATAATCTAAGTACTAAATAAAGGCAAATAATTAATTTGTTGGAAAAATTAGTGCATTTAAAACATAAAAACCTTCCAATTGATTTTTTAAAAACCCCTTAAATCTTTAAAAAGCAATTTTTCTTTTAAATTTGTAAATTTAAAAGATAATTTTTTTAAATAAAGAAATTATAAATTAAACCCCATAAAGTAAAGAATTGAAATTGCCGATATCACAAAGTTTTGAAACGTTAATCTTTTAAATCGGTAAAAAATAATAAGCTTATAAATGTAAAGAGCTTAATTTTTTTCTGAAGTATAAGTATTCTGCGGTGGGTTTTTTTTTTTTTTTTTTTTGCTGTTTTTATATTTATATTTCTAAAGAATAAATTTTTAATTTCACTTACAATCAGATTCGAATTAAATTAATTTTTGGTTGATATGTCAGTTAATTATCGTAAAAGCATGCATTAATTCATTAATGTAACTGAAATTGCTTCCAATTTATATTAATATCAACTGATTAATATAAATTGGATCTAAACGTTTTAACTGATAACATTTCCAAAACTAATTAAATTTTAGCAATTTTTCAGATAAATGTCAATAGAAATATATTTTCCTTTCCGACTTGCCGAATAAAAAAATTCAAGAACCAATAGGCTAAGAGCTGATAAGTTTTAATTTTTAATTTAAGTCAGCATTATAAAAACTTAATAGTTTTTTTCCATTACGTAGTTAAAAAATAAAGCTCATTAACTTTGAAATAATAAAAAATAGCGAATATAATGAAACTTATTTTTTATAAATTTATAAACTGGTTAAAATTTAAAATATTTAAAATTTTAGGTATAAATATTAAAAAATATTTTTTAAATACTTATGATTTTTGAATATAATTTAAGTAAGAAATTTGTATACCTAAAGATAAATTTTTAATGACGTTTTAGAAACAGGTTCAGTTAAATGAAATTTTGATAAATAAATCAGTTAATTATTTTAAAGTTATATAATTTTTGTCATTTATTTTCATTTTATTATTACATTACAAATAATATTTATTTAACATTATCAACTTTAAATTTAATTTTTTTCATTGAAATCGTCACATTTTTTTAGAAATTTGTATATAATAACCTTAATTTTGCTCGAGATTATAAAGGTATAAAAAAACGATAATCGTGTGAATTAATGTCAAATAAATTTTTTTTTAATTCAAGATTAATTCTTAATTTTTTTATTACGTTAAAAAATTTTAGGTAAAAATTAATGAACAAATTTATATTAGCATGTTTTTTAATTTATTTTTATTAATTTGAAAAAAAAATTGACTGGTGTAATTTGAAAACAAAAATTCATACAAATATAACACTTCAGCAGCCTGCATTATTGAAAATTATTTTTAATTATTAAGTAAAATGAAATATAATTGGTTGTTTAACATAATCTTTCTACATAAATAGTTAAAAAAAAAATTTAAATTAGGAAGTCATATTTCAAATTAAAATGAAAATACAAAAAGGTTTATACAAGAAAATATGTAGTTACTTCGTTTATGGATCCAGGAATGATATTGCAGTTTTACAGACTTTTATAAAAATTAAATTAAATTTTTGCAAAATGTTTTTTGTAAAACTATTCATAACTGAGTATATAAGAAAAAAATTAGTTAATAGGGAATAAAATTGATTAGTAGAAAGTATAGATTTTAAAACTTGTTGCTTAGAAGAGTATCAAAATGAACTTTCTGAGCTAGAAAAGTATAAAGATAAATGGGTGCTATTAAATAGAATACATTTGAATTACTTGAAATTTGTCTGCCTCAAACTCCAAATAAATACAACTGAAATCAATATGATTGCCAGAGTAAACGTCTGGTTATAGTAAATAAACTCTCAGTTACATTTTTTTTTTCACGTGGACCGTTGCATTGACTGAGAGATTTTTTTTGCATTTATGAGTCGAAATTTTTTAATTTTTTTTATCTGTATTCAAATTTGAATTGCATCTGTGTTTAAATCCGAAAAGAAAATTTATGAAAAAAGAGAACCTTGCACTATATAACAAATATAATCACATTAATTCCTATTAAAATGTGATTTATCTAACATGAAATTTAAAATAAACAAACGTGAAAATTATTTTTTAAATTAACTTTTGAAACTAAATATTCAGATTTAAAAAAATGTGACATACATCTGTTCATATAATAAGATGAAAAAAAATAAAAACACTATGCGATTCAATTGTTAATAACTATGGAATTGCACTTTTCCCAAACGTGTAACATAATAACAAATTTTAGCAACTTTTATTGTTAAAATTTCATGACTCATACATATGAAAAGTTAGGATCGGAGGAAAATAAATTTTTCTACATTAGAAAGAATAATTTTCACCTTATATAATTTATTGAAATATCTGTATTTGTAATAGGAAAAATTCATTTGAAATTTGAATCATTGAGTATTATATCAGTAACAAATTATATGTAATTATTTATTTGCTTTGTTACATGTAATTTATTTTATTAGCAAAAGAATATTGGAAAATTGAGAAAAACTAATTGTAAACATTATTTTCCATGTAACATTATAATTACTATGTATAAAATCATTTTCAGGTAAACACTCATATTGCATGTTATAACCTTTCAATGCTAAATTCGTCGACCCATCTTCATATCTACGTACCGGTAGGCTGGTGTGTAGAATTTAAAAATACTGCAATCCAAAAAAAAAAAAAGGATTAATTAGCATTGGATTATTTCTTAACGTTATTCCTAATTTTTATTTTAATATTATGGTTAATTAACTTCATTTTCTGAATGGAATGCGAATGTAATTATCAAACTCAATTAACAGCTGATCAATTTAAAACTGACTCTTCAAAATAAAGATTACATGGGGTCTCTTCAAAATAAATATTTATTTCAAATATTTCGCCCGGATATGTTGCTAATGAAGATCACCCTAGATATAAAAAAAAAATATATAAATTGAGTTTAACATGTAGCCTTGGAACGGTCCTGCTAATAATTTAATATATAATATTCTTTAATATAAAAATTTTTCAAAAAAAAAAATTATTTTATCACTTTTTCATTTTTATTTAAAATTTCAAGCTTAATTTAATTTAAATTATTAAAGATAATGGTTTCAACAAAGCATAGATTTTATTAATTTAAAAAAATAATAAATGAAATATATATATCTGCTAAGATATAGTATGCTTCAAGCAGGTTATAACTTATTTTGAAAATAAAATCAGACAATTTGATTATATAAAAATCTGTTTAATAATTTTGTAATTTCTATAGAAGTGAGTGAATGTCATGTAAATACTGGTAACTAATATTAACTATAACTAATAAATATTAACTAATATTCACTATGTCTTAGCAAATAAATATATTTCATTTATTATATTTAAAATAATAAATGAAATAATTTATCTGCTAATATATAATTAATTATGTCTAAAACAAGTTATAAGCTTATTATGAAGGTAAAATCAGACCATTTGATTAGGCAATCAGACAATTTGGTTACATAAAAATCTCTTTAATAATTTCGTAATTTCTGAAGAAGTGAGTGAATGTCATGTAAATATTAGTAACTGATATTAACTATATCTTAGCAATAAATTTATTTCATTTATTAACTTTAAAAAAATAAATGAAATATATTTACCTGCTAATATATAGTTAATTATGTCTCAAACAGATTATAAATTTATTGTGAAGGTAAAGTCAGACAATTTGGTTGGACAATCAGACAATTTGATTATATAAAAATATCTTTAATAATTTCGTAATTTCTGAAGAAGTGAGTGAATGTCATGTAAATATTAGTAACTGATATTAACTATATCTTAGCAGATAAATTTATTTCATTTATTAACTTTAAAAAATAAATGAAATATATTTACCTGCTAATATATAGTTAATTATGTCTCAAACAGATTATAAATTTATTGTGAAGGTAAAGTCAGACAATTTGGTTGGACAATCAGACAATTTGATTATATAAAAATATCTTTAATAATTTCGTAATTTCTGTAGAAATTAGGGAATGTCATGCAAATATTGGTTGCTATTTCAATCCTAGAAAGAAAACAAATTTTCTGAAAGGAAAGAAAGAATAAAAAGAAATCGAATTTCGTGGAACCACAGGAGCAAATGTAAAAGTAAATGCCTGAAATAGAAAATTCGGTGATTTGAAATTCAGTGTTTCTGGGTAACGGCTTAAATCTGAAATTCAAATAATTTCAAATAGTATTCATAAGTTTTTTTTTTTACTTGAAATAAAAATAGCTTTTCCTTCAATGAAGTGTTTTGTAGTCAGCAAATCATTTCTTTTCCACATTTTTGGTAACAAATTGTAGATTTCGTCTATATTTGAAATCTGGAAAATTTTTCCTAAGATTGATATTTTATTATTCATGTAAAATCGTGGTTTACCGAAAATAAAAATTCAAGGGTTCTCAAAAATGTTATTTGGAAACGGATACCATTTACTATTGTGTCCAAAAAGTAAGACCAATTTTCAATTTAAAATTCCCGGGGCTTATGAAATTTCAATTTTTTCTTTTTAGGTTGCTGGCACTGTCCTTGACATCTGTATGAAATTTGACGTCAAAATATTCATTAGTGTTTGAGTTCCTTGGCACATGAGACGATAAAACTGATTCGGCGATTTTTGAAATGTCTGAATTAGTTGAGCAAAGGACTTGCATTAAATTCTGTTTGTCAAAACGTATAGAATGTTGCAGAAGGCATTCGGTGAGCAGTCCTACATCGGAAAGAAATGTTTAGAATTGGTATAAACAGTTCAAAGAAACCAAAGAAAGCGTTGAAGACGAAGAGCACTCTGAACGACCATCAACCTCAACCGACGAAGCTCACGTCCAGAAAATTAAAGATTTGGTGCTTGCAAACCGTCGATTTACAATCAGAGGCCTTGATGATAATATTGGAATTTCAAAAGGATCAGTCAATCCCATTTTGGGTCTCAAACGCGTCAAATCTCGATTGGTACCAAAACACTGAATGCGCCAGCTCACACTGCATTGATTCTTCGTGACTCTTTCGCCATAAATGAAACCCATACCGTTCCACAACCACCATATTCACACCGTACGACTTTTGGTTGTTCCCTAAACTCAAAAGACCACTCCAGGGACACCGTTTTGAATCGATTGAAAAGATTCAATTTGAATCGCCGCGCGATTTGAAGGCCATCCCCTGCCAATGACTTTTAACATGCATTGATGATTTGAAAAAACGTTGACATAAGTGTATTGTGGGCGGTGGGGATTACTTTGAAAGCGATGAAATAAATTTGGAAGAACAAATGAAGAGTCTTGGAGAAAAAAATAATAATTGGTCTTACTTTTTGGGCACAGCAGTATGTTCCCTGTTCAACGATAAACCTGTCATGCAAAATATTATAACTGAAGGGATTTCTTTGAACATGGTCGTATATTTGGAATGTATAAAGCTTCTTGATACATCTTAGCAGCAGGCTACCATCTGCAAACTCTATATAAAGATACTGGCAACAAAAAGAAATATCTGCTAGGAGCTCCTCGAAGGAATAAATGCACTTGAAAATCGTCAAGATGTATGAATATGAAGCAAGATCTGCTGATCATGTGACAGGTTCAGCTACCATATTCTACGCCAACCATGGACAACGAGCTACAGCCTCTTCTATAGCATCCATGATACATTCCCCCATCTGAAGGCCTTGAATGAGATAAATTTCAGCTCGTTTGCCTTTAACAACATAACGTAGCCATAGTCGTCTGGAGTAATGTAATAATTTTCACAATGATATGTATTGAACCTTGCTTAATTCCTGGAGCAGATTACTAACGAATCCGTGTTTAGAGGTTCTGTGGCATTTGGAACCAGTTAGCCTTTGTTTCACAGAGGCACACAGACATTATCGTTATGGTATCGGGTGCTATCTTTTCCTTTGGTAAGTCGCCTCTGGTCTTCGGCGAACAACTTTAGTAGTTGAACAATATGCTGATGTCATCTTGTAGCTATGTGCGTTAACATTCATGGTAATAATTCAGGGACCATTTTCCAACAAGTTAAGGCCAATCTCCATACGACTTACAACATCTGGATTACCACCGATAATTTAATACTATTATGGTATCTGATAGGATGCTATATTAGGGTCCTGCAAAATATAACAGATCTAGAGCAACAATTGAGAAATGACTGGCAGAATGCATCGTAGGATGAGATTAAGAATCTTTATCACTCTTTACTAAAGCATTTATTCTCATACATCCTTGTCAGGAAAAGTTTTCACAAATACTGATTTGAACATTAAATTTGAATTTTCCAGTACTTAGTTGATTTACAGAACTGAATTTATAGTTAACTCATCAGCTTTGTACGTGGTAAATAGGCTTTAGGTATATTTAAATTCAACTAAAACAGTTAGGTTCAACACTGTGATTCCTTTTTTTTAAGTATTAAATATTAAATAATACAAAACTAAACCTGAACAGGCATTTCAAGACTTTTAATAATGTAATTAAATGTTTTATCAATCGATTTTTTGACTAGAATTATGTTGAGGAAGATTTAAAATGATTTTCAATGGAAATATTAGAAATATAAATGTAAATATTTTTAAATATTTAAAACTTCTAATGCAAATAAAATCAAAAAATTTTCAAATGTCTACCTTAAAATATAATTCAAATCTACATGAAACCTATAACTATACAAAAAAATTATTTTAACCATGTTGTAACAGCAAATATTTTTATTTTTTTATTTTTATTTCAGAAAACAATTTCATCTTAACATTTGACACCGTTTCATAATTTAAATAAGTTTTCACCATTTTTAGAAATATTTGTATATTTTTTTTTAGATCGATCTATTTTTTAAATTCCCTCCTAAAATTTGTTATTTTTTAAGGGAAAAAACTATGCTGAACTGATTCCGTATTAGTTCTGAAAAAAAATTCTTTTAAATAAAAATGAATCCTTCCACGATAATTTGAAACCGAAGGTATTTTAGAACTGGATTAAATTTCTTCACTCTGTATTATTAATTCATGTAACAGGTAAAAAGATATTTTAATAGAAAAGAAATTTTACTTGCATTAAAATAGGTTTTTCTATTAAACTCTGTTAAAACACTTTCAAATATCTTCCAGTAGTTACCGGAACAAAGTTTTTTTTTTTTTTTCTGTAAATTAGTTTTAAAAAATCCTTTATATTATTTCAACAAAACACTTTTGAAACAACCACTTTCGTGAATGGCTTTCAGAATTATTAAATAGAAACGAATTCTGTAAAAGTTTTTTCTCCTTTCTATTCATTTTGAAAAGATTTCACTGAATATTTCGGTCCTAATATTTAAAGTTTATTTAAAACAAATCAATTTAAATTATTCTATACAGTTTTTTTACTTGAATGAATACACTTTTTTTTTAAATCAGTCAGCTGAATTAAATATTAAATAAACCCAAATTCTCAGAAAGGAATTCAAAAGAGTTCAACGAAAAGTACTTATTTATCTAATACTTACTTAATTTTATTTTAAAAATATTAACTAAATTAAATATGTACCATTGTTTAAAAAAAGCCTAACAAAAACTAATAGCTTTAACTGATTTTTTACTTAATGTTTAAACCTTGTTAACTAAATGAAATATTTACCATTGTTTAAAAAAATCCTAATAAAAACTGATAATTTAAACTGAGTTTTTAACTTATAGTTTAAACAGAGTTTTTAACTGATAGTTTAAACTGATTTTTTACTTAATGTTTAAAAACTTGTTAACTAAATGAAATATTTACCATTGTTTAAAAATTCCTAGTAAAAACTGATAGGTTAAACTGATTTTTTAACTAATAGTTTAAACTGATTTTTAACTGATAGTTTAAACTGGTTTTTTTAAATGATAGCTTAAAACTTGTTAACTAAATTAAATATGTGATCATTGTTTAAAAACCTAATAAAAACTGATAGTTTAAACTGATTTTTTTAAATGACATTTTATAGCTTGTTAACTAAATTAAATATGTAACCATTGTTTAAAAAGCCTAGTAAAAACAGATAGTTTAAATTGATTTTTTAACTAATAGTTTACATCTTGTTAACTAAATTAAATATGCACCATTGTTTAAAAAAAAGTCTAGTAAAAACTGGGTATATTTCTACTTTTCTATCTTCAAAGAAATATAGACCAATTCAATGTTGTGTGAGCAAACCGTGACAATTCATAATTGCTTTTTCCTATATCTATTTAATTTTATAAAATATTCATTAATTTGTCTATAGAAACAGATGACATTAAAATCAATATTTTATTTTTACATGAAAAAATTATTTCAGATAACATTCCATATTCATTAGCAGATTTTTTAAAATTCATATTTTATCTTGTGCTAATTAACAAACCTCATTATTTTTTTTTATGATGGGAACTGTAAATTTATATTCAACAAAAAAACTTAATTAGCTATATTTGATGTTTTGCAACATAGATTTTCGTTTAAACATTGCCCTTGAGAATAATTTGATATTATGAACGGGTGTTTTTCTACCATTAAAACAATTTTTTTATTGTAAAATCAATTATAATTCTTTTGCTACATAATTTGTGTGTGCAATTAATTTTTTTTTATTTATTTTGCAATTGAACACAATTTCTTATATTTTCAAACTCTAATTCCCCATCAACTTCAGTTCCTTTTTACATTTTTATTATAGTATTAATCATAGGAACTCTCCAAACTCCCTGAAGAATGAAATACAGACTGAATCCTAATTATATTAGGAATTAGATGTGTAATAATATAATCAATGTAGAATTAAAAGCAGACTGATTGCAGTTTTTAAAAGCAAAGAGTTTTTTAAGTGTTTGAAGAGGAATAATTATTTGAATGTTTACTTTAAGCAATTAAGATAGAAAAATATATTTTTAATGTCATTGTTTAATAAACATAACTTTGACTATACAGTAATTTTACCTTTTTTTTTTCTTGTCGAAATAAACTGCATATTTCAATAGTTTCTGTCAGGGATTACATTAGTTATAGATATCTATTTACTAAAAATTACTTTTTTTTTTGTTTCGTTTATTACCTTTTACGAAAGAATCTTTTACGTTTAATAAACAAAAAATAATGATAAAATAATAATTTTTAATACAGAAAAAAAATTAATATTGCAACAAGTATAACAAAAACGTTATAATTTATATTTATTTCAATAGCTTAATGATGAAAGTTTTAAAGTCTATTAAATATTTAAATCAAAAATTAAGTATTAATACAATATACATTTAATAAATTCGTAGGATATTTTCAGAAAATTCCAATTAAAGTACCTCTTTTTTCAATATGTGTATGGACTTATATACCTATAGATATAGATAAAAATCTGTATACGGGGGGATACACATACAGACACCCACACACACACACACACATATATATATGTATATGTGTGTGTGTGTTTGCGTTTGTTTCTTATCCAACTTGGCCGACAGCAACGTATACACCAAGTCACGAACCCGTGTATTAAACCGACGAGTCATGATACAAGGTAAAAAATATTTTTGTCGTCGCCTTTTTGTCGTTGACCTTGCCGCACAAAGACATGGGGCAATTTACAATCCCCGGTTATACCCCTGGGCACTGGGTACCCATTTTAGTCGGCTTTTACGACTTGCATGGGCTACAATCAGGCTGTTCGTATACATTGTAAAATGACATTGTTATTTATCTATTAAATAAAACACTCAATTCAGGTAAATGTGCAATTATACATTGAGTCTTGACTTTTTTTGAATTTCAATCAAAAGAAAATTGTAGCAAGAATTATTAGTTTTGACACAATTGTTCAAATGGAAAGAAAAATATGCAGATAATAATAAAGATAATTAGGAACTATAATGGAAAATTTAAAGGTGTTGTATACATAAATTTAATTTGTTTTCAAATAAAGGGAACTTGAACTTGAAGGCGTTTGCCATTGAAAGTGTATCTCGTAGAAGATTCAGCGTTATTCAAATTAGACCATAGCAATCCTCCTACACTGCACTACAGCTAATAATATACACACCCAAAACGATTGTCTTGAGAGGATAGGCGCTTACTTTTTGAAGTCCCATCAAGAAAGGTTTTTTATGCCTATTCTTCACCAGACGAAAGAATTTTCAGTTTAATTTCTGTTTGGAATTAAGTTTGCCCTGTTTCGAAACGAAAACAATATCCAACAACAATCTTCAGACCCTTTCCACATCAGTAATCAAAGTCAATCATCAAATTCAAGGAATTTAATCTGTTAATATATGGCACTACATCACTGTCAAATTTAATTACTTTATTTTGTTTTCCTAAATCTGAAGGAATGGCTTCGCAACGTTATCCTAATGAATAGTAAATGTTAAAATCCTCATTGCTGGATTTGCTATCATCAGTGCTGGTTTTGCTATGCATCTGATTTTTGCAATGCTCATTGCTGGATTTGCTATCATCAGTGCTGGATTTGTTATGCATCTGAATTTGCTATCATCAGTGCTGAATTTGCTATGCATCTGGATTTGCTATCATTAGTGCTGAATTCGCTATGCATCTGGATTTGCTATCAACAGTGCTGGATTAATTTTCAAATAGTGGAATTGTGAGCCCAAGATGGATTTCACTTGGTTTCAAAAGAGTTTAAACATGAATTTTGATATGATTTGAAATGATTAAAGTTTTCAGGTATATGGAACCATCAATAACATTTTACAATGTTTTTTACTATTTAAACTACCTTCCGATTCATTTGAAATGAACCTCATATCTTAATTGAGTAATTGTAGCCCGTTTAATTCCTTTTAAATACACTTTTAAATAGAATATCACTGAATTTTGAATCTTTGATGATTTGAAGTGGTTAAAGTATTCACATATATGGAACCATCAATAACATTTTACGTTTTTTACATATTTATATAACCTACTCGTATCTTCTCATTCATTTGACATTAATCTCATATCTGAAATTGTAAATTCCTTTTAAATTCACTTTTTAAAATATAATATCACTGAATTTTGATGATTTGAAAAGATTAAAGTTCTCATATATGGAACCATCAATAACATTTTACAATGTTTTTTTACATATTAATATAACCTATCTTTATTCATTTGAAATGAACCCTATATCTTATTGAATTATAGGCTACAAAATATAATATCATTGAATTCTACATTTTCCATAAGTAAACTTGAATTAAAATGGATGGAAGATTTCAGCAAAAGAAGAAAAAACAGTAGCTGGTTAGATGAGCGCGTGAATTGAAATTCGTAAAAGAAGGAAATATTTTATCTAAATTTTACAGCTGTCTGTTATTTATTATATCTCCATTTTAGTCAGAAATTAATTTTTCATAAATCAAAGAAAGAAAACGTGCGAATAATAATTTTGAGGATAAAATGTATACATTTGAAATCCTGTCTTTTATTCATAAAAGTCACAAAAATAAAAATATCTTTTCACAATTTTTTTCCTTCTAAAAATGGACTAGTATTGCATTTCAACAAGATACTTCAAAATGACTGAAACAAAAACTGTGTCATTTGAAAAAAAGGAACTGTTATGAAACTAAAAGAAAACTATATGCGTTCCTCAAACGGCATGCTTTCTTTTAAAAATAAATCCATGTAACATATATCGTCTATATATTTTTTCATGGTTATCTGTTATCTAGTTCAGCTTATTTATTTCTATTTGCCAATATAGTATAGTTTATTTTACTATTGTAGTGTTGTGGTAGTGCAGCTCTGGATTGTAAATGGTATGGTTGGGTTGAGACTTGGGACATAGGTTTCAGAATACACAGATTTATTTACACACACACAAATAGCACACGTACAATTAACTACAGACAATATTTAACACATTTAAATGCATATAATTATAGATTCGTGTAAGGATTCCACGAATAAGTCGAAAATAAAGATACTCAGGTTCTCACTGTATGAGCGAAATATATTTCCTCTCCGGATGAGAGACTGTAAGCTAAACATTTCTCAGCGGCAGCGGCGGTTGCGCTGTACTTCCTCTCAGGTGAGAGTCTCAAAGTCTACTGACCATTTCTCCTGAATGACACAGGGGTCGCCTCTTGCAGTGTGTAGGAGTAAGCATGGTTACACTACAGTACAAATAAAATTCTTCAGCCTGATTGAATCAAAACCCTCAGAAATTTTTTTGCATGTGCATTTTTTAATATAAGTCATTATAAAAACTGTAAAAATCATCACATAAAAACATCCCAATCATTTTTATATTTATTATTTAATTCCAAGGTTCAAGAACAATATAAATCATTTAAGTGAAAAACTAAAAACATATATCTTAGCAATGTAGAAGAATATGAATTAATATTAACTTCTATTCTTATCTAAAAGAAGTCGAGGGTAACAAGAACAAAAAGTTATTTTAAACTATCGAAAAGGAGAAAAAAAATTTTCTTTTTATAGTTTCTTTCTTTTCTCTCTTCTTTTCTAATTTTCTCAGTGAAATTAATTCAACCTTCTTCCTAAGTACAATGCTTGTGAAAAAAAATTTTCTGAATTCCTAATCTCTCAGTACAAACAACACAATCTTTAATTTATTCCTCTCTGGCAAAGCAGTTTTTCAACCGCTAACTTTCACTTTGTTTTTATAAACTTATCATGAAAAACAGATGTAGTTCCTTTGTAAGAAAACGTGTCATGCAATATTTTTTGAGAAATTTTTTAGCAATGTAAAAATTAATACAGCTTTCTTTTATTTGTAATAGAGTAAATATAGATTACTAGTCATATGCAAGAATTATAAGATAACTTATAAATTTAAAATATTTTCGTACTTTGCAGTATAAAAATAATGATATTTTCTAATAGTTCATATTTTTATAGTGCTTGCCACTTAAAATATGATGATTATTTCAACGTCAGAAGTAATAAAAAGAAAGAAATTAATTCTATAAAACAGACTTTACAAAAGTCATTAGAATTTCAAATACATTACTTCTTCTTTTGCATAAGTTGAATAAATTATAGTTTTATTTATTTATTTATTGTATTCATACTTAGAAGATAACGTATAAATTTAAAATATTTTCGTACTTAGTATTACAAAATGAATGGTTTTTATATTAGCTCATATTCTTCAAATAAATTACTTCTTCTGTTACAAAAATTGAATAAATTAATATTTTCTATTATTTTTATTACCTATAAAATATCTGAGTATTGTTTTCAGGACGAAGTTTTGTATCCTTAATCACTTTCAATTTTCGACATTGCATTCAAACCTGCTAAACCTTTCACGAGCTTTTTATGCATAATATTTTTGTATTATTTTTTTAATTTCTTTCACGAGCTTTTTTTATACATAATATTTTATGTATTATTTTTTAATTTTCTTCCCAAGCTATTTTTTTTTTAATTTCTTTCACGAGCTTTTTTTTTAAACTTATTTTACGGGCTAATAATTTTATAATGTAAAATGGATCTAAAAGATGATCTGGTGAAAGCAAAGACAATTTTATTTCAAAGCGAATCCAATTTTATAGAATTGATTGAAGATTAAATACGTTTCTAGTTAAGTCTTTTCTTAAAACATTTTTTTATACATTTCAGATTCCGATGGAATTAAATCCTTCTTCTGTCGAATCATCTAAAATATATTTTTATTTAAATATAACATTTTGATTCACTGAAATGATGTATTCACTTTCTTTCAATCTATTTTTTACAAAAATTCCTTCTCTTATTTTATATTTGTTACACTCCTTTTCATTTTCAAATTCATTTTAGTTCTTTATTTTATAAAATAGCCAATTATTTTAGTTTTTATATTTTTCTTTATCTATTTTGGATCCCACGCTACTATTTAACATTGAATCTAAATAGACAATAGTATCTTTTTAACATCCGTTCACGCTGATGATTGATTAAATAACAGGGTAAAGCAATTTAAATTCCAGCAATCATAAAAATGAGTTGAAAACGTGAATGCGATTACTGGAATTATTTTTCATTTTGAATATTAAATCACTGCATTTTTTTCATTAATCACAACGTAAATAACGTGTTATTTCATCAGAAATGATGCATGAGATTTATATTTTTGAAGTTTTTTTTATTTTAAGAATAAATTGTTGAATGAAACCTTAAATTTCACAGCAAAACAGAACAAATTTGCCGTAAACTCATAACAATAACAATAATAATAATATTTATCTTCTCCAAAAGATAAAAGATTATTATTTTAATCATTTGTTTATTTATTATTTAAGTTTCCTGATTAACTTATCATGTAGAAATGCATTCCAAACAGTTTATTTTAAAACAAAAGTCTTGCATAAAAACGTTCTTATATTCATTCAATTATTTAAGAATAGTTGTGATGTAAAATGAAATCATTTGTTTATTTTTAAATAAAATCTTGGTTGCATAAAGGGCACATTTTACGTTATATACACAGTCCAGTCACATTAATGTGAAATTGCTATAGCCTATTTTTTGAAAAGCCAGAATATACACTCTTGTATATACTGGCTTTAATACAATGGAGTGTGGTATTAAGTGGTATTTAAGTGGTATTAAGTGGAAAAAATTCCTTACAAACACTCCACTGTCCAATGACAATGCTGCTGCTTTTGTGATTGGTTATTCACTGGATGTCGATTGACGTCGAAGCCTAGATGGTGGTCACATTAATGTGACTGGACTTTATATCTATACCAATGTTGTATAACTATTTATCAAGGCCATTCTCCAGGTGGAAAGCCGCTACTGCTATGGATCTAGGGTCTGAAATTTACAAATCGAGTCCCTCTACTTCTTTTTCTTAGTTTCTTCTAATCATGTTATAATTTTTCCCCCATAACATTTTTAATAATTTTTTATTGATAAAAAAGGTACTTCACCATTATTTTATTGTGAAATTTCAGTTCAATTTTTAGCTAATTTATCAGCCCATTCATTTCCAGCTATACCTACATGAGATGGGATCCACTGCAAAACAATAGTCATTCCTTTTTAGAAGCTAGGAGATCAAGAGTTCTTTTTGTAAGAGTCAATAATATAACTCCCAATTGCATAGTAGCTAATCTACTAAGACGAAGTAATTGCTGAAAATATATTTTCATATTTTGAAAGTTCTTTGTAGCTTAATCGTGGTGTGATTGATAAAACAACGAAAATTTAATCATGGCTATATGAAAATTTAAATCCTTTCAACTTAGAAAGTCCGTTTTGCTATCTCAGTGGAAATAATACAAGCGCGACCCCAACTAGTGTCACGAATTGATAATCTTCCTTCATATATCAGGAATGATTTTAAATGACACCATGCATTATCCAGATAAAGGGATACAGAATCTTTAAAAGTCAAATCTGAGCGTATTGTAAAAATTGATGTAACAGGCATAGCTATCAAATAATTCTTACTATTGTATAGAGTTATAACACTGAAATACACTTACTACTGTGAAACATGAGACTCTTAGAAGCTATTGTGACAATGAATCAAAGATTAAATTGGATTACATTGCAAAAGTCTGTTGAGGATGAAATGGCGATCGAGATACTAAATGTGTTGCGAGATCTTTGATGGAAAAAAGAACTATTTTGTAAAATGTTTATGAAATACTTTTAAGATATATTCTCGGTTATTCAAGCCGAATTCTATTCTTTTCATTATATAATAACATGAGCAAATAAATATTTTAAACTTATATGAATATTTCTATAAGCCTGTTATGTTTAAATAAAGGATGCACAGATTGTTATTCGTCAACGTGCGGTTTTATTACGGCCTACCTTACAAGCCCAGTTTACTTGAAAGATGCAATTGATAATTTTTTAAAGATTTTCATATTTCGATGAAGGATTAAATCAGTGAGTATGATCCAGTTTTAGTTTAACAAAGAGGTAATTATTTAAATGCTAGAAATATAGTTTATTCAAAGATTTCTATTTTATAGTAGGCTAAAATATCATATACTTTGTCAATAAAGAGCTAATTTGGTAGATATTTTTATTTAAAATTGTTTATGCAAAAACATATGTATTTATTTCTAGATAAGACATCAAAATTTGTAAATCTGTTGGATCAAACATATTTTTAAACAAACAATTTTAGACAAGAATATTTTTAAAAATTTATTAATAATATGACTTATTACTTTTGTGCTTGGCTATCATAAAAATTCGAACAAATAAATACTTATGCATATTTTAAATTAGTGTAATAACACGTATGAGATATCAGATTTGCATATGTTTTATTGTAATATCATGTATCAAACATTACATATCGTGTTTTATTGTAATATCCGTATCAGAAATTACATATCGTGTTTATTATAATATCACGTATCAGACATTGCATATCAAACTTGCTTATCATTGTAATATCACGTATCAGACATTGCATATCGTAAACTTTATTGTAATATCACGCATCTTTATTGTCATTCCTATTATATTGTATTATTTATTTATAATTTTATATACAGAAATTAAATATATATATTTTGGATAATTTTCGACTTCTTATTTCTTTGAGTGTACTATATTCATAATGGCTCTGCAAAAATGTATGCTAAATAAATAGTTGTTTATTAGAAAATGGTTTTTTTTAATTTTATGCATAACTATACAAGAAATTAATTTTGTTTTTATAAGGCGTTAGTAATTTCAAGTGTAGCCTGTACCTTTATTTTAATCAAAAATGCGACTAGTGCGGAAGTTCCAAATGTACTATACGTCGATTCTGACAGAAATATATTAATCTGGGAAAGCAAATAGATCGATATAAACATAAGTAACTCGAAGAACCTTTCTGAAGTTAAATTAAACATGAAACATTTTAAATCATAACTTCTGCATATTAGTTTGCTCTTTCCGGCTTCATTTTGATATCGAAATAACATTGAAGTTTAATCTTGCCTCCAACTAAAACAACTGCTTTTACATGACATTTTTAGTTAAAATAACACTGTACAAGTCAGATTATGGGAATTCAGATTTAAGACGAAAAAAAGTATTAAACATATTGGAAAGTTTTATTATTTATTGTTGTCCATGATCCACCATTTTATGAGAATAAGTTGCAAATTTTCATTTTAAATTATTTGAATTACAAAAAGTTCATTTCTGTCACAAAAAAATCTTTTAGCAAGATCCAGTAAGATTATTTTAGTGAAAGTTTGAAAAGAAATTGACATCAACAACTTTGACAGTGAAATATAATAATGACAACTTGATGCACAAATGCTCAATGCCTTGTCAATAATGTAATTGCCGACTTAAATTTAAGACACTACTAGAATAATTAAAAATAAGTTGGAAAAAATATAAAATTTTAGTAGTTTGCATCAAGAAATGTACATCAATACATTACACAATTAGACAATTTAATACGTACAAAATACATAATCTGTTGAGTCAATTACACGCATCAATATGTGATGAATTGAACCATTCCCATACAATAGTTCCAATACACCAAAAAGTAGTATTTATGCATTCATGTATCCTACTCGAGGTAATAAAAGTTTTGATAGAGTAGATTTTACATGACAATACTGACAGCCAACTTAAATTTGAGACACTTCTAAAATAATTAAAAATGATTTGGAAGAATTATAAAATTTCAGTATTGTGCATCAAGAAATAGAATAAAAGTGTTGGAATCATAAATATTATTTATAAAAATTTAATATTAAATTATAAAATAAATTATTAATTTCTTATTAAATTATTTATTAAATATTATTTATTTGGTAATATTTAAACAACTAAGATTATTGAAATAAAAATTTTGTTGAAATTTGTTATTTGAGAAAATAATGAATATAAATTATTAAAATAAGTTTTTACTTGGAAAGCACATAAATAAAATACTAAAAATATTACAAATAAAAAAAATTCATATCTTTTTAAAATATCTGCTTTTCATCAAATGTAGTTGAATAAAATTTCTCATGAAAACTTAATTTGTTTAAATTTTTAAGCATCAACAAATCTAGATAATTCTGAATTATAAATTAAATTTCAAGTATATTCCACTATTTGGAGAAAAAAATGCTATAGTAAAAGCACTATAAATAAAAAAAAAACCTTATGTGTTATCTATATTTATTATATGTAAACTGATATGCACCTAGTCATTTTATTAAAATTATCTATACTTTTTTTCTCTATTGCGCCACTTTTGTTTCTCTAAATCTTTCAAAAAAGTTTTTTCTCCAAGATGATATTAAATAAAGTTTTACTTTTTCATTAAAACGGATATTTCTGGAAAAATCGATTCTACTCATTTCTTTTATGGGGCATTTTGGAACATAAAATATCACTGACTCAAAATGTTTTATTCAGTATTTCAGATTGTCTGTTCTTGATATTCTTTATATTTATCGAAAGGGTTTTACTTTATTTATATCATCTTTTACATATTACATTCATGTGGATTTTTCTTGGTTTGAAGAAATATCTAAAATAAGAAGATTTAAAAAAAAAAAAAAAGGAAATATTTTTCAGTCCAAAATATAAATATTTTCTACTTTTGCATCCCGTATAAGTATTTTATACTATAAATAGTGTTTTTTTAAGAAAATATATTATTTTATTCAAATACAGGTTTTTTTTATCAGATATTAGATTCAGCTAGCATACATCTCAAAGTACCAACTCAAGTCAAGTCAAGTCAAATATCAGATATCAAATTAGAATATTTTTTATTAAATGAATATAAAAAATGTGTTTCTTTATTTCAATAGTGTACAGCAACTTTGAAAATTTCTGGTGTTTTTCTTATCGGTTAACTGTAACTAGAACTCATATTATTTATGACGTACATAAAATCTATATTGTGCAATTTTTTTAAACAAAGTTAGTAAGTAATGCTCACTTTATTATTTATCACTACATTCTTTAGTTAAATAAGTTTATACATTTTTTTCATTTATTTTCATCTGTATTTTGTTAAAAAAATTGTATTTGAATCATTATGTAATGTATTTATGTATGGAATTGAATCCATACATAGTGTATTGATGCATTAATGTCGTAAAATTTAACAGGAGAAGATGTAATATTAAAATTAATAGAAGAAGACATATTTTCCATATGTAATCTGCTTATTAAATTAAGAAATGTAATCTTACCTTTAAAAAGCCTATCTGTAAAAAAAAGGGAATAACGAATCAATTAAATTAAAGTCACTGAGAATTTTAATATTACTTAGTGGCCCATTGAGTTTTATAGATTGATTGAGTATTGAAAATTTAATATTGTTGTATTGAATTTATTACGATAAAAATATTTAAAACATTTTAATGCATCTATTCACTAATTGGAAAATAATTATTTTAACTTTATAGAAAATGTTAAAAATTGGATTTTCAAATCACTTACAATAAATTTTAAATACATCAGAAAAATAAGTATTATTTTATAATTTATTTTAATGATACATTAACAATTTGATATGTTTGTTAATAAAATATATTCTATTAATTAATGTATCTATACATCTATCTACCTATCTATCTTTATATAGATAGATAGATATGTATATATGAATCCACTTTAATTCGAAAATCCCAGTCTTATATGAGTGCAGAGCGTTGGAGGGGTAGGGCTGACCACCCTAGACATACAAAAGAAAAATCTGCCAGTTGGTACATGGTCTTGTGCTATTGAAGAAGATATACAGTGGATAAAAAAAGTATTGGCAATTGCCTATAAATGATCATATTTGCTAACAAAGTATGTTTAAAAATTTTATTTTAACATAGCGATTACAGAAGGAGAAAAGACAAACAAATATAACGAAATTTTCATTTGAATATTTTTTTTTAGTCAAAATCTACGAGAAAATCAAAATTGACATGATAAAAAAGTATTGGCAAAATTATGAAATTGACAAAATTATGAGCGAAAACAAAATCAGTATATGTTTAGTACTTTGTATGCATACCTTCTGCATCTATAACAGCTTGTAATCTATTTCTCATAGAGGAAACTAAGGTCTTTGTTGTACTGTTGGGAATTTTGTGCCACTCTTGCAAGAGTAAACGTTCGAGGTCGTCTTTACTTGAAATTTTATGTTTCTTGATTTCTAGATCCAGCAGGTGCCATAAATTTTCAATTGGATTGATGTCAGGCGATTGAGGTGGGGTTTTTAATTGGCGAGAAGCATTGTAGAGTAGCCATTCACGGGTGAGATTCGCTGTATGCTTGGGGTCATTGTCTTGTTGAAAAATGAATGATGTTCCCAAGCCAAGATTTTGGGCACTGATTTTTAAGTTATGGCGCAAAATGTTAATGTATGTACGTGTTGTCATAATACCATCAATAAAATGCAGGTTGCCAATTCCATTAGCTGCCATACAACCCCAAACTAAGACGCTGCCTCCACCATGTTTTACAGTAGCAGTTAAATGTGGCTTTTCCAATTCAGTATTTGGCCTCCCTCCACACATATCGTCGTCCATCACTGCCGAAAATGTTAAACTTTTATTCGTCGGAAAAAAATAACTGTGTTCCAAAACTCTTCAGATAAATCAACGTGGGATTTTGCGAAATCTAACCTCTTTCTCCTATTTATTTCCGAGATGAATGGTTTCTTTCTAGCTGCCCTTCCATAATAACTTCTCTCGTATAAAACATTCCGTACAGTCTGCATGCTGAAAGTCTTTTTGCGAAGTGAAAGCAACATCTCTAGCTATCTGGGGGCACTTATTTTAGGGTTTTTCTTAACCTTGTTAATAATGACACTTTCTTCTCTTGTAGAAAATATTCGAGGTCGTCCACTTCTAGTCTTATTTTTCGTTGATCCTGTTTCCTTGAATTTTTTACAACACTTCTGACAGTAAATAAACTTATATTGAACTGCACTCCTATAGCACGATAAGTTAAACCTTCATTTCTGAGCCTAATAATCGTGTTTTTAACACTAACGTCCAACTCCTTCGATTTCGAAGTCATTTTACTGCAGTAATCGCAAAATAATGCATAGACACTTTTGGAGTAGTTTTGCAGACTTTATACCGGTAGAGTTTCTTATCAGTCGAAACACGTGACTTCAATGCAACAAAATTTCCATAGCAGTTAAAACTTTGCCAATACTTTTTTGACATGCAAATTTTTGTTTTTGAAAGAAAAAAATCGTGGAAAATGCAAATTAAAATAAAATTTTTACTATTTTTATATATCTAAGATGTCTTGTATTTAATTACGACGCTAAAAATTGCATAACATTTTATTTATTTGTCAATATGGATAAATTAAGGCAATTGCCAATACTTTTTTTACCCACTGTATATATTGACCATTCAGAACATTAAAGCATTATTTATTATATCTGCTAAGGATAGATCCTTCTTTCCAGTTTAAAAAAGAACATTGAAATATAAAAGAATTTTAAAAAATGCTCTTTGTATACCACATATCAAGATTTTATACGTTCACAGAGTTCCTAATTTCATTCGAAGAACTCCCTCCCTCATACGTTGTAAAGCAAACAAAAATTCGTCTTGAAACCGTTTCTTTTTCTCCTTTGTTTGGACTATATATCCACAACAAGCGTTTAAGCTGACGAATCACAGTGAGCATAGTCACAAAGGTAAAAGATAGACAAAATTTATTGAACAATAACTTCGCAGTTCAATAAAAAAAGTTTAAAATTGGTCAGTAAATTCGAACATATTTACTCTGTCGCTACTTTTAAATTCCTTACTTATAGTTCCTATTGTGCCACTTTTATCCTTACAAGAAAAAAAAGTAACAAATGTTCCATTTTCTCTTTCCTCAATGGTTCTTGACTGATCCCTACTTGTCCCCACCTGCTTTCAAATTCAATTTTGCTCGCGAATGCTATTTTTGATACGAGCCAAAAACTGCAAACCGTTAACTGTTGAAAAGTAGTTTCTGAAATAGTTTCTTAGTTCTTTGTAAATGTCCGACATTTTTCATATTGCTTTGACCTGAATTGTTGTTTCATAAAAGACAATATTGTTGCTTCAGAAAGCACAGATTTACAGACAATTGTAACTATTGAATGTTGGATATGTAATCGATATCTTCTAATGTGCCATGTAATACCATATCTATGTAAATGTATATAATGTACCATATCTACAATAACTAACTTTTAAAACTTAATTTACTAATTGATTCATTAAAAAATGTTAAATTTAAATTCCTATCACCTAAAAAGTTCAGTAAAAATTAATTAAATTGTTAAAAACTTATTGTATGTTTAATTTTATCATTTCAAAATGAAAAAAATAATTGTTTTTGACAATATTTCTTTGAATATATAAAAGCAAGTGACAAGTTGACACTTTAGCTCAAACTAAATTAAACTTAAAATAAATTAATGAAATATTTTGTTTTTGAAATTAATAAACTTTCTAAAATTTATACACTCTTTTATCAAAAGTTACCAGTATTGATTAGTTTATTTTCTTATTAACATTATGCTTACCAGCAGACAGGCTTATATAGTTACTAGCTGCGTTTTATATTGTTTTATAGTAAGCGATAGTTTCTGCAGTAAATATTTCAAAATATTATTCTAGTTAATAAATAAACTAAATTTAATTAATTAATTTTTTAGAAATATTTGCAAATTAATTTGTTTATCAGATTTAAATTGTTAAGAAGAAGGCTTTTGTTTTTTAATATTTCGATAATCGTACACAAAACAGTGTAAAACGTAAAATACAATAATACAACGAAAACAGTAGATAAACTATTTACAATTTTATACCATTTATAAATCAATTTGATTGATATGTATTTAATTGACATTATTTTATTTACTTGATCATAATTTATATCCCACCAATTTAAATCTTCCTCTAAAGTCTTGAAACTTTTCTTTTTATTCAATTACATAATAAATTTAAAAGTTTTCTTGAAAGAAAGTTTCAGTTACTTGAAATTCTTAATTTAGCTTTCATATTTGAAGACAAATTAATGGTTTTATTTTCTTTAGTAGAAAAAAGTTTTTCTCTTTTTCGCGAGAACACATTAATCACCTACTAAATAAAACGGAAAATGTCTTATTAATATAATACACATTGTAATTTAATAATTTTTTTTCATGCATCATTTGTTCATTTTATTAATATAATAATTTAAATTAATGGCATATTAATAGTGATTCCATCTGTTTAAAAAAATTGCTCCCAATTATATATGAAGAATTTTTATGTGAGTGCAAGAAATATATTTGAAACATAAATCATAATTTACAAAAAAATTCTAAATTTTGTTGAAGTCTTTTGTTGTGTATTTTATGGATAAACAAATTAAACATCCTGCTTTAATGGAAATATAATTCGCTGTCAATATTTTTAAGGAACAAAATAATAAATGTTATTTTAAAATTAATTGAGGAATATTTATATGAATAGTTAAGTGTTTTTAATAGATTTCTCGGAAACGAATGTAAACAGTCACTTAAAAATTGGAATATAATGGAGAATTTCTTAGAAACAAAAATTTAGTTTTATATATCTAAAGTAACGTGAAATGTTCTTAAAGATATTAATAATAAAATTAATATTTAAAGTATTTATTTTGTAAAATAAGTAAAAATAGGTGTTTAACTATAGTATTCCATAATCAAATCGCAATATATTATCATTATTCGTATTTGATTTGCATTATTTTGAATTAAAATATTTAAAATATAGGGAGAATTTATTTTGGCTCTATATTAAATCATTGTTTAGTTTTAAAAAAAAACACATATTTAGACTAACTCTAAAGTAAATAACTTATTCATTTTACTACTCCCAAATAGTTAGTCTGATAAAAAAAAATTATTTAATTCAATCATATATTCCGTAAGGTCTCCAAATATTAAAAACAAAATAATCATTTTTATTAATTCCTTTAACTAACTATTTACATTCACCTCCAAATCATAATTTCAAACTTCAGAATAAAGATATTTGTTATTTATCATATATTTCATTAGTTTCAATATATTATTTAAATTTGTGTTACATTGCATAACTTTAAAAATATAGAATTTAATATTTACGTATATAATCAATATTCAGCTTCGTAATTTTAAAAGTAAATTAAAATATATATATATTCTTAAATTTAATTTAAACCCGCAATGATATAGTTCATTCTTCATATATATTTTACATCCAATAATTTTGTATTGAAAAGTATTGTAATATGTACATAAAATAAAATGACTTTTACACAACATCATAATTGTATTTATTAAAATAGCAAATTGCCATGTTTTGAAATAAAAATTAAAAAAAAAAAAAAAAAAAACAGAAAAATTCATGCATAACTATATTATCAATAAAAATATTTATTTAATTAAATTACGTACGAATTCAAAAATGTAATGAATTATCTGAATAGAAACTTTTCATTCGTTCTTTTTTACTTCGAAAGGAAAATTTATTTAAATTCTTAATTTAGGAAATGAAATATTAAAATGGTAATATTGTTATGAAAACCAATATATGTGTATTTTATAAAATGTGAATTATTTTATATAATTCAATATACATTTTTTCAATAACATTTGAATTATTGAAATAAACAGTTAAAAGTTACTCTTCAAACATATAAAACTGAATTAGCGTTTTCATCTCTATTATGAAGATAACTTTTTCTTTCTTATTGTTATCTTTTAAAACTACTTTTTCTAAAATTATATTATATTGCAATCTTATTAAACTAAATAATTAAGGGCATCAATTTTTTTTACTTTGTACTATTGGCCATTGTAAGGCCATAATTAAATCATATTTATTTTTAGTGTTTTTTTTAGGTAGGTTATACTCCAACAGTATAGATAAATGTTTATAAAGCCATGCAATGCATAATCGAAGCATCAACACTAAATTTGTAAATTAAATATATTGCTATAATTTGTATCAATAATAATATATGAAACATTTAATACTTTATGTGCTAAAAGGTTTCGAATAGCATTTAAGAAATAAAAAATTTAAAAAAATTTGAAGTTTTTACTTCAAAAGTGATCTATTTTAACCAGTCAAGTTTCTAAAAGGTATTTCTAAAACATTCCAAGGCAATTCTTTTGCTTCATTCAGCCAAATATTTAGAAATTATTTAATAATGAAAATAAATGAAAACAGATAATACCTGAATTGTTGGAATTTAAGAAAACAAGTTTTCAATTGTTTTTTTAAACAAGGATTCTATTTAAAATTATAACGGACAGTTAAATTTTGTTAACAAATGGTTTGATTATTCCTTTTTAAAACTACTCATTTAGAAGATTTAAAAATGTATGCCTTTTCTACCATTTCAAATTAACTGCCTGTATTCGATAAGAGCCAAACTGTATAAACTTATTGTAGAACTTATTGTAACCATTATTTTATCATTGTCGTAGCCATAAATGTGATAAAAATATCGCATGATAATATAGAATGGCAGCATAAAAGATGCTTTTTAAAATTATGTTGTGAAAAACACTACTTTTAAATTGAAGAACCTCAAAGATGAATTTATTTTTTATAGTAGCTTTCATAACATTAAATGTGAAATAAAGTTTTAAAAAATGATAATAAATTTTATTAAATAACTAAAAAATAGAAATTTTTTTAAATATCTGAGCAGGAACAGAAAATTTCAAAGTTTGTTAAGACGGAAGTGAAATTTATTTTATTATTTGGATATGATAAAACAAGAATAAACGGTTATAATAAAAATTATTTTAACTTAATTCAAACTCGGAAAAAATTTCCTAAATAAAGTTTCTACCTCAATAATAATTTAAAGTGTACATATATTACCATTAACCAATGTCATTCTGATATATTGAACTAGGTTTAAAATTTGTACTCTGGCTTTCTTAATTTATAAAATTTTAATTCTCATACATAATTAAAATAGTTAATTATTAAAAAGTATTTATGAATACTGGTCAGAATTAATAAAAATAATTTAGTATTTAGCAAGCTTATTTATGTATGAAATTATACACTGAAGTGACAAAAGTCATGGGATAGCAATATGCAAATTTTCAGATGGCAGTAGCATCACGTAGAACAGGTATAAATGCGCAGTGCTTTCGCAGAGCTTTCATTTCTGTTCAAGTTATTCATGTGAAGAGGTTTTAACGTGATGATGACAGCACGACGGGAATTTGAACGCGGAATGTTAGTTGGAGCTAGACGCATGGGTCATGCCATTTCGAAATCGTTAGGGAATTCAACATTCCCAGATCCACTGTGTCAAGAGTGTGCCGAGAGTAGGAAATTTCAGGCAGAACATCCCACCATGGACAGCGCAGTGGTCGACCGCCTGCACTTAACGACCGAGACCGGCGACGTCTGCAAAGGGTCGTAAATTCTAACAGACAAGCAACACTGCGTCAAATAACCGCAGAAATCAATGTGGGACGTACAAGGGACTTGTCTGTTTGAACTGTGCGGAGAAATTTGGCTTTCTTGGGCTATTCCAGCAGAAGACCGACTCGAGTGCCTTTACTGACAGAACGCCATCGCTTGCAGCGACTCTCGTGGGCACGTGAGCATATCGGTTGGTCCCTAGATGAATGGAAAACCGTGGCCTGGTCCGAAGAGTCACGATTTCAGTTGGTAAGAGCTGATGGTAGGGTTCGAGTGTGGCGCAGACCCCACGAAGCCATGGACCCAAACTGTCAGCAAGGCCCTGTTCAAGCAGGTGGTGGCTCCGTAATGGTGTGGGCTGTTTTTTTTTTTCATGGCATGGACTTGGTCCTCTGGTGTGACTGGATCGAACATTGACTGGAAATGCTTATGTTCAGCTACTTGCAGCCATTCATGGACTTCATGTACCCAAACAACGATGGGATTTTTATGGATGACAATGCGCCATGTCACCGGGCCACAACTGTTCGCGATTGGTTTGAAGAACATTCTGGACAATTCTAACGAATGATCTGGCCACCTAGATCGCCCGACATGAATCCCATCGAGCATTTATGGGACATCATCGAAAGGTCTGTTCGTGCCCAAAATCCTGCACCATCAACGCTTTCACAATTATGGATGTCTATCGAGACAGCATGGCTCAATATTCCTGCAGAAGACTTCCAACGACTTGTTGAGTCCATGTCACGTCGAGTTGCTGCACTTCGCCGGGAGAAAGGAGGGCCGACACGATATTAAGAGGTATCCCATGACTTTTGTCACTTCAGTGTATATCTGCTTTAAAGCCGAAATTTTATACCTTCATTTAGTTTTACAACAGAATGTCTTACTTGTTTTATACATCTACGTTATAAAATCTTTCGACAATACAATATGAATTTTCTTGACTATCCAATGTTTACCAATGTATATTTCTACCACAATCAAGACATAAATTGGCACAACAAATGTTCTTTCGTAGAAAATTGTCACTATAATATTAGCGGTAACTTATTTAACATTTGTATTTCTTGTACGAAACAATTCGTAGTACATTTATTATTTCTCTGCCCTGTTTTCTGGTCATTTAATTAGAAATGAAATTTTTTAAAAATATAATAATTTATGAACGATTCTATTTTATTCATTTTAGATATCTATATTTATTCATTTTATTTCTAAATGCAAAAATTATTTCTAATGCAACTTATTTCTAATTGTGAACAAAAAAAAGTGAAAAGAGATATTTTAAATAATTTTCAGAATCATTTACAATTCAAATTGTTTATCTTTTCCTTGTTGAAATAAACTTTCGTGTTCTAAAAAATGTCAACTTCTACACTATTTTAAACAAATTGTAAACTATCATAAAAAACTGGTAGTCCTTGAAATTTCTACAAAGTTTCATGCATAATTATAAACATTTTATGCATAATTTAGCTTAATATTGTGTACACCAAAATTAATACCAAAAAATAATACGCGCAACTTTATTGAAATTACTTTTAACAATATTCTAATAATATCATCATAACTTAAACGAATAAAATTCAATTAAGTCCACATTGATTATATTCCTTTGTCTCTGTAGAAAAAAAAGTAATTACCGCTGTTGTTTCTCACACAAAAAAATTCTGTGTTGAAAATAGAGAGTTTTTGCATACCGTACGTTAGTTACCGTAGGACGTCCGTTAGCTTTTTCTCCCTACATGCTCATAGGAAACATAATTTCCTATGACCATGCGCGCTAGGGAGAAAAAGATAACGGACGTCCTACGGTAACTAACGTACGGTATGCAAAAACTCTCTAATAACTTGTTTTATGTCGAGCTGAAACTAAAGAATAAATAACGTATGGAATTTCAGTAAGAGTTTAATCAAAGATTCATTTCACAATATATAAATTCTCTTCCTTAAAAATGTGTCACGTCAACTACTTAAAATAACTTTTGTTATCACTTAGTTTTAATAGTTTTCGAAAGTTAGAGTTTATGACTCTGTAATTATTAACACCTCTTCAATTCTAAATAGTGGATTAATTCCCATTTATTTACCTACTAAATATGCATTAATTTTGTTTTCCTAAAATTCGTCCAATCCACTTCGTGTAAATACCGTATAAACTGTTATATAGATCCGTTTTACTAGTTCTATCAGGTTTATACACGAACGGATGTCTATCAGCACGTTTGTCAGAACCGGAAACAGTGGCTGATTCAGTGCAAATAATTGACCTACATTAATACATTACTGTAATTCTCCATGACTTAATATCAGTTTATAGACTCATGTTCTCGCAAGGGCAATACCCAGTGAATAAGTCATGTTTAGATTAATTCAGTTCAGAGGTAACATTACATATGAAACTGAATTGATGTAAGATGCAGAATATTGCTGGTTAAGTTATCTTATAAGGAGATTAGGCATTTACTATTAATAGCTAAAATTCAGAGATGGATTTAATTAAATTTCCTAATTGTAAATATTTCTGAATAATAATTTATTTTTCAAATCCTTTTCATTCTACCCATAAAATATGTTGATATTGTTTTGGAGAGAGTAATTTTTTGTGTCCTTCATCACTTTCAATTTTGTTTTAAATTTCTTTTTATTGGCTTTTTATACAAAATATTTTTTTAAATTGTTTCACGAGTTTTTTATATAAAAGTTTATTTACAAAATAATTGGGTAATTATTAAATAATTAATTAAAAAATTAATTCAAAATAAATATTAATGTAATATTATTTTAAAAGGTTGTCTAGTGAAAACAACACAATGTTATTTCAAAGTGAAAATGAGATTTTTCAAGACACGAAAACCGTTTGGAATTCTATTTTTCAATTCCTTCTATTAGCTCACACTCTCCCTATATAAATCTCGTTCAAATTTTCAATCGTTAATAAAATACTTTTTATTCATCCACTCAAGTTCAAATACATTTTTTGAACTTGTAGTGGATGACACTTGATGGTAATACAGTTTTCTCAAATATTAATTCAGTCATTAAATTTAATTAATTCATTTTATTTTTTTTTTAGATTGAAGTTGCATATATCTACCAATAGATGGCGCCAGATAAATTTAAAAAAATGAATGCAAATTATTTATAAAGGACTTTTCTGTAATATAGGAAAAAGTAGGAATTACCTTTATTTTTTTTTTTTTATATAATACTTGTTATTTTTCAAGATTACTGTTATGCATTTTGTTTTGACAATAAATTCCATATTTAATGGTTAACTTGTATATCGGCCCAACCGATTAGAATTTTTTTTTCTTTCCTTCTTCTAGTTTTTGTTGTTGTTTGCAAATGATGGAATCTTGACATGTAATTTGCCACTAGAACTGCATATACATAAAAAATTTTTGTTACCCAGGAGGTCTTCTGCTGCGTCCCCACATTTTGCCAACACAATTTCGACTGAACTCTTTTGGATGAGCATTTGGAAGGCCACGCTTTCGTATTCGAACAGACTGAATAAGGCTTTAGTCCACAGATTGAACATGCAAGTTACTAGAATAGATACGGAGATTTCAGTTCTTCTTTTCTTACCGGAGTTTGAAAAGGAAACCCAGTGACAGATTGCAACAGATTGTTTTGGTCTACTTGAATTTTTCGCTGACCATTCTTTTTTTTTTTTTTTTCAATGACCATGACCATTTCGACAATTCTTTTATTTAAAAACTATTTTAAATTTTCTAAAATAAATGTATATCAGTAATAAAATATTTTTAAAGAAAATAATTTAATGGAATCTTCTTTAAGAAAATTTCATGGATAAAAATGTAGGAATAATTTTAGATAACGGTTTATTTCACTAGGCACATATAAAGTCTCCCAAGACAACGGTACAACAGAACCAAACTTTTTAAGCACACTAATTAGTAGTTTAATTAACTGTTTTGAATGTAGCTATTAGGTCGCTGTTTTATATGTTAAACAGCTTAATGCTCATGTAATTTGTTTTTTAAAGGCAAGGCTATGTAATTAAGATAATTAGAGAAAATTCTTATTAAGATATTTAATTATGTAAACAATTACTTTGTTTTAATAAAACATATAGTTATAATGCAGGTAAATTATCATTTAGTGTGGGTGCTTAGGTTTGCTTTTGGAATCTTAAATTTGCACAACTACAAATTGCAAATTTAAATTGCACAATTTTAAATTTCTTTAAAATTGTACAATAGTTGCAACTTACTGCATTCCAAAGTACGGTTTATTTAACTGCTTTATTTTTAATAATAATTATCACTCTTATTTTTTAAAGGATTTTAGTCAATATATTGATTCCAAAAATTTAATATAATTCAAAAATTTGTGATTGCATGACCAGAAATAAATGAATTTACGTAGTATGCATATACATCTCACGTAGCATATATATATATATATATATATATATATATATAAAAATAATTTTTCAAAAGAATATGACATACATATTAATGGTCGTTTAACGTCATTTAAGCAAGACAGAAAAAAGTTACAAGTTTTGCAAGTAGAAACTGAGTTCGAAAATTTCAGTTTCGCTGTTTTAGATATATATGCCATTATTTTTTTTGAAGAATTAATATAGAAAATCATTTGGTCAAATAGAAGCAGCGCAAATGAATGTAATGCAGCAAGAAACCATGACTCATAGATTACGAAATGCATTTTTAAGAACAAAGTTAGCTTTTAGAGCGAACAAACTGTGGAAGATATGGAACAATGCTAAGCCATCTTTTAATCGGGTGATGGTCGATCGTTGCAACGTTCAAATGCATTCCTCACAATTGCCATTCAGAAAGAGGTCAGTACTATTTATTGAGTTAGATTTTGTTTGCAAAGTAACTTAATCATTTTATCAAATTTCACAATTACAGTTTTCTGTTTTCTTCTTTAAATTCTGGAAATTAGTGTATTTTTCAATTTAGCATTACTGAAATTATCTGCAAACTTTTTTTTATATGCTTAATAATTCTTTTACCTTTTAGTTTTAGTAAACTTTAAAATTATTTATTGCTAATTATTATTATTATTATCATATCAAATGAAGACTTTGCGCATTAACTATTTTCTTTAATATTTTGAAAAATTGTTTCTTCTGAAATATATCCCTTTTCATTTTTCCATTTTTAATTTGTGGTTTTGTGTAATTTTCGGGCTACAATGCTGGGCATTTTTGTATTTTATAGCTCATCATGATAAATAGAATGAAACTTCGATGTTTAATGTTTCTACCACACAGATTCAACATGCAAGTTACTGGAATAGATAAGGGAGCTTTCAGTTCGTCTTTTCTTATATTTTGATTTATTACCGCTATTATTATTATTATTATCATTATGTGCCTTTTGAGGAAACTGAATAATTAACATTCCTCTTTTGAATTGGCTTCACCTTTGTAACTGGAAAGTTAATTTTCTTTCTTTTTAGCTTTGTTTTGGACTAATTAATATTATTAGATTAAAATTCAAATTCATACTGAATTTATTATTATATTTTAAATACAGAATTTTAAGTATTTATTTTAAAGTGATTCAAAAATATTATTTGCCAATATAAAATTTTAATAGCATTATTTTCAAGTATTGAATACTTTAAAAACTTTTTGACCGCTTTTGACATAGTAAAACTGAAATTTGATTTAAACTTGGTAGATGAGGGCATTCAATACGGGATTCAATGTGAAACTTTAAAATGATAGGAATTGCTTTCATAAATGTATTCACAAAGTTATAATAAAGTTTAAATTAATAATAAGTCTAACATATTAAATCTAATATATAAGTATAATGTAAAAATATAATATAATAAAAGCCGTCAAATATAATTTATATATAAGTTTTGAATAGACCTTAGCTTTTAGAAAAGTAACAATAGAGTTGAAATAATTTTTCTGAAATTGAAGTCTCTAATCTGGAGGCTCGAAGAATAACTAAAGTAGAAAGGAATATATTATTCTTAACAAAAGTAATAGAGTTATTCATATAACGTAGTATAACTATTTTATGTAAAGAAATTCGCAGAATTAAGGAAAAACAAAAATATTCCGGAATGTTTGTGTTCTCTTTTAAAAGGATTTGTTACTCTGTCTAGGTACATAAAAGTTATTGATATTATTATAGGTGTCTACAGAAAATTCATTTATCACACTCTAGAATTGCAATACAAAGAATACTAAAAACTTTTGTTAGACAAATCAGAAATCATATTTAATTTTTCTGACTCTCATTTTAAATTTTTAAAAAATCATAGTTGAGACAATTATTTTTTTTTTAATTATTTTAAAATATATATTATTTAAGGTTTTAGAATCTTCTATCCATAATGTAATATTTACACAATTGAAACAACTATTTCTATCTACAGAATTTCAGTCAAAACATTGAATATTTGTTACTTATTAAATAGTAAAAACCTAATATAGTAGCTATTTTTATAAACTCTTTTAAATTTTAGATGTTCCCCCAAGTTTAGATTCATACATACACAATCATTTTAAATTTTATTTCAAACTTAATTTCAATTTAAGGATTAAATTAAAACATTAATGAAATTCAACTTAAAATAAATTCCTTCCAGAAATAAAGCCCAGTGGTAAGTAATCAACTTTAATTGTTGAAAAATATGAAATTTTAATCCTCTATACACCAATATGAGTTTATATAAAAATACATTCTCAGCTGAGAAGACATTTTCCATCGAGGAGTTCAAATTTTATTGTGAATAGTCATTCAAAAACACTTCCATCGTAAACTTCAAAATAAGATTGAAATTCACTCACCTAAATTTTAGTTTATCATTTGTAAGCATGCTTTGTCATTAGGGAAAAATTGAATATTCGAAAACCATATTTATATGCATAGGGCCTGGATTGACGAGTGGCTACCGCGCTGGCACTCGATACCACAGGTTTCGGGTTCGAGTCCCGGCGGTACCATGGATGTTTGTAGTGGTTCGGAATTTTAAACCGTAGGTCCTGGTCTAACATAATCGTAGAGCTTTGTGGGGCTATTGTTACTCCTCGCCCGTAGCTTATCTTCAAGCTACACGCACCTCCTGGGTAGTGCTAAGTGAGTACTGTCGGGGCAGCACTTGCCTTAAGGCATTAAAGACAATTGTCTAAGTGTTTGCCAGCTGCGTCAGAGAAAAAAAAAAAAATATTTATATGCGTATTCATAACGCCATAAATTGTAAAATCTATAGAAAATACAGTAATTTTTAATATATTTGTACAATAAAGCATATTATTTCTCAAATTAAGAAATATGCATTAAGGCCTCATCAAATGAGCTTGTTTTAACAATATCATATTTATATATGATAGCATAACGATAGAGCCTGATGGCTAGTGACCGGCTCTTGGTGATACAGGTTTCGAACTCGAGTCCTGGTGGTGCCATGGATGCGTGTAGCTGTTCGAATCCACTTTAAGCCGTTTTCCCCTGTATAATAAGACTACAGGGCGTAGAGGTGGCATTCCACCCCTAAAAAATATCTCATATTTCGAAATCTGCCGGTAGACAGATGACCTTGGCCCATCATGGAGTTATTGCCTTGAAGAATATAATGTTAAATATTAATTTACACAAAAAACAAGATATTTCAATTTGAGCTCCCTTATTTTCAGATATCCCTTAATACATATAGTGACACAGTTTTTTTTATGTTAAGGCTTTTTTTTATAAAATTGCTTAGTAAATGATACAACCATTTGTCTAATTCACTGGTTCCCAAAGTGAGCGATATCACCTCCCACGTGATAATGGTGGTAATGGTAGGCTCGCATGCCTTTAGGGGAGGGGACGTTTAATAAAAATAAGAACGGTGGTGAAAGGAAAATAAGAAAATTTAGAAAAACTTTTCATGTACCGATTGTCTATTGTCCATTTCCAGATTAACACACAAAATGAAATTATAACCGGCTTTAATGAAGTCCGCAGATAGGTCATAATGAGCAAGTATTAGTTGGTGCATGCAACGAATTTAATAATACTGTAGATAAAAGAAAAGTCAAGGATTAATTAAATGACACTCTAGGTTGATCCTTCTCAATAGGATCATTTCAGTGATATTAGAAACATTTTTTGTATTATCCTTTGTAACCTTAATTTTTGTGGTAAATCGAATGGTACAATAGTTAATTTTAATAATTTCATGATTTCAGGATTCAAGGTATCTTATCTACAACATCTTTATTCACAATGTTTTAAGGCGTATGCGGATACATAAGTAAAATGCATTCGTCTGTGTATCTTTCTTCCAGGGGAAACACTCAGTAATTTTTAAGATAAGGAGGCAATAGGACAAACGAGTTTGAGAAACACTGCTTTAAATTAACTATCAAAATGATAAAAATGGGTAAAAAAAAAAAACGAAATTTTTATATGACTGCAGAGAGAATCTAGAGGAAATTAAACATAGGAGCATTATCTAGATGAAATTAAACATCAATATCAATTATATCCAACGCAATATCAACAAAAAATATATTGTATTCATTAAGACCTTTGATTAAGCCCATCCGATTGGTCTTCATGAGCAAGTAAAAAAATTAAGTCAAAAAATAATTAATTCACAAAAAAGAACTAATCTGAATCTCATTCTATTTGATTTCCAAGTTTTTGACACTGTGCACCATTTTTCCACAGTTATCTTTTAAAAAACTAAATATCAATTTATAAGAATGGCAAAGAACATTATCTCCAAAAAGTTCAAAGTTGACAGATCTTTCTGCAAAGTTAAGTGTAAAGCATGTAATCAATTTTTTTATTTGCAACGAAAACCTCCAAGCAATTGATGTGCTGGAAATATGAAATGAGGTGGAACACTAATGCTCAAAAGCGCACTCTTGCATGACAAAATGCACGTATTTTCGTTTAAATAACTTTATTGAATTTTCCAAAGCATTGAGGCAGTCAATGGATGCCTTTATGTGTTCTGCAAACGCTGGAAAAGCAATTTTCTCTTATACAGAAACAGTTATAAAAGTGGATTTTTTTAATGTTTTATTTTATAAGGCATTAATGTCATGGATTCAATTGTGTACATAAACGTGAACATATTTATCGAACGTGAAAATTACTTTTGGGATTCAGTTATGTGAAAACTTCAAAACTTGTTAACTGAATCACATATGTTTTATTCTTCATTTTTATGATGCATTGCAGCTCTTATGTATTTTAAATGAGAAAGCCGCTTGGGAAGTCAGTGACTTATATATTAGGTGTAAAATAGTAAAAAGAAAAAAATCAAACAAAGTAAAAATATTTTTTAAAGAAAAAAAAATAGATCATTAATCAAAACATAATATTTAATTATATATATTTTTTAATTTATTCTAGTTATTAAGAATTAAAAATGCCATTGAAATATTGAAATATTAGTTCATTTTATGTATGGTGGCGTGTCTGCACGATCCTTTAAGACCACGCGGGTAGCATGCCTTCTCGGCTGCTAGTGATAGGTGGCCGTTGTTCACAGGCAACTACGTTCAAATGCAATTTGTGTATGAGAAACAGGCTGAACAATTTCCTCATTTAAGCACATTGTAGGTGTCGCTAACTGTGCCTGATTAGTCTGAATGCGCTGAAAAGCTAATCATTTGCATATCACAGCATCTTCTTCCTGTCGTTTAGATTTCCCATCTGTAGCATGTTGCTTTCTTGGTGTAGCAATTTTAATGGCCAGTAGTGTATATAAATATTGAAATATTGGTTCCTTTTATGTATAAATCAAAATGAAGAAAAATATTTCACATAATAATAAACTTTACATGCAGTAATGTATCCTTCTTTCTAATAACATTTTTGAAACTTTTAAATCTTCTGCAAAACTGGAAATATTCAAGCCCAGCCAAAATTTAATTCGAGCCATATATTATATACAATAACATATTAACATATTCCTATTCAATAATACATTTAAAACATAATTTATTCAAAATATAAAATCTTATAATACAAGAAACGATAATTATATTAAAAATGAAGCAATCAAATCTTGTAACACAAGAACCGATGAAAAATATCAAATCTTGCAATAATTCTTTTCAATCATTCTATTCAAAATATCAAATCTTGCAATACAAGAAATAAAAAGCATGCTTTAACCATGAAGTTCAAAATAATATACACAACATGAACATGATACACAACATGAAGTTCAAAATAATCCAAGAATGTCTACTTTGTCCTAAATAATTTGGATTCATATCTTCATCATCAGACATTCTATAGGACATATTAACAAAGCAAGTACCCAGGAATATATAAAACAATATTTTTTTTAATTCTATGTGTTATATGAAGAATATATATCGCATCAATATAATAAACGATGCATATGACCAAATATATTCAATATAGGGAAAGGTATACATCTTCTGTATTCTATATAATAAAAGATAAATAACGTAATAGGATAAAAAGTAAATTAGTGTGATACTTGGCATTAAATTGGTTACATAATTGTTTTATTATTTGGTTAGATTTCTGTACTAATCAAAAGCAATAGAATTAAGTAAAATAATTTATATTTGTTAATATTTCAATACAAAAGATTTTGTTAGCAATTTTTACTAATACTTTTATTCGTAAATATTTTCTAATGAGACTTGCACGGTTTAAACGATGTAATAGCTCTTTGTTGGAAGTAATTTTAATTTGAACGTACTATTATTTCATCTCATTAAACAATATCTCTTGATGAATTCTTGAAACAAGCTTTTTAAGATTATCTTGATTGCCAATAAATATGAGCATGCACACATTTGCAATGGGGTGAATGTATTAATAATAGTAATAATAATAAATTAAATTGTGACATGTAAAATATTTGTCAAAAGTTCTTATGTTATACTTAACATTATATTAAACAGCATTTAATAAAAATATTTTTTTATATTTACTATTCTGCTAAGCTACAATCCTACTCAAATAAAATTGAAAAAAAAAAAATTACCTGTCAAATAATTTTTTTTTTAAATAAAAAACTGATAAAAAGGAGGGGGTAAGTACATTCCTGTCTTATGCAAGTGACTTATACAACTTTTATAAATTTCTTTTTTGTATTGTACATTTACTTTTTGAATAAACTTCCTTCTACTTCTGTTTAAAGATCTTATCCTATTCATAATTATCGTTAAGAAGTTTTGGAAATATAACTTACTTCAGTGGTTTCAGTTTATCATGTCTCGTAATATAATCTGCTTAAAATATTAGGATTACTTTTTATAGATTGTTAGACATAATTGGAGCTAATTAAAATGACGTTTCCCTTTTCTTGCCATGTTAGAGAAACATGACTTTTCTATCCTAAGTTCTCCTCATTAGCCTTGTTTTTTTTTTTATTTCACATAGCATCTTGTTATTTACAAGAATCTCATGATAACAGAACAGCACTTGTCCAAAGAATAAAAAAAAGTTCTACTACAACTTTTAAAAGGCCATTTGTCCTAATTAGTCACGCGCAAAAGTTTTATTGTTAAGCACACTAATCTTATTGAATCTATATTTAAAAATAATTAAAGATTAAATATATTTGTGCTCGTCAATTCTATTTGGAGCTGTTTATCTTTCAAAAGAAAACAGGATATAATTAAAAGGGCTTAAGCACAAACTAGTTGGATTTCTTTGATGCTTATACCTTTCGAACTGCTCTAAAGAGCGACCAATTCCCTCAGACTTTTAATCTGCTTATTGCTATTTTGCTAAACTTCCTAAAATCAATTTGAAATCAAATGAATTAGTGAAATAAAAATATTTACTTAAAAGCAAGTACTGTCATCAGTAAAGGATAGACGAATGTTTTCTTTTTGAAAAAAAAAAAAATCTCTTTAGCAGATATTTGTGATTTTTTTTTTTTTTTTATTGTTTTTACTTATAGTACAAATAAAGGTTTTGCCTTTTATCCTTCTGGAATATATTCAAAAGAAATTGTCCTGCTTGGAATCATTTGCTTTATCATTTTGACTGTTTTAATCCTTAAATAAAATTGAATCTTTAAAATTACTATTATATTGGAAAGAAACTATTCTCCCCAGTTTATGTGTTCCACGAAAACAATAGGCTGATTATTAATTTCCATGCATTTCAAACGCCGAGAATAAACTAGATAAAACTGTAGATCAAAATGACCCCCCTCCCATTGAGATCAAGGAATAGGATGCAAATTCGATAGCTTCATCCAAATCGTGATGGCAATATGATGATGCAAAATAACCAACTCCTAACATATTCCTGGGTCCTGATGCCCAGTTGTCTAGCACTTTTTGGCCTTTAATGCCGCAGGCTTCATGGTCGAATCCTGACGGTGGCAGGGATGTTTGTGAGTAGTTCGGAATCCACATTAAACTAAATTAGTCTAAAGTGTGCACAAAATGACCGCAGAGTGACAAACCTAAAGTGTACCTACTATAATGCTGAATCTGCAACATAACTGATGTACTAATTTGGAATAACCTCAAATTAGTCCGCAGTCACTCGACGATTATAACATTATAATTTTCCTAACTAGTTAATTCAAAAATTAAAATTCATTCAAATAAAATGATATATTTAAAAAACTGCTTATTATGCATCCGGAATAAGTGTATTTTTTTATTTGTAAATAAAATTATTGTTGTGACATACTTAGTTGCTAACTGTGACTTTCAAAACTAACTTTCCATTCGCCATGTTCGCCATACCAATGGGGTGTTTTGCCATCTGTCACTATGGCTAGAGTCTTTGAGATCAAAGGATGAATGTTTTTGAAAAGATAGCTTTCCTAGAACTCGGGTGAGAGACGATTCAATATCTCCCATTTAAAATATACATCCTTTAAAATTGCAAATAGAATGTATCTAAAAAAATTATCCTAATGCAAGAAACTGCTTCTTACTACAATCTAATGTTATATTGTGTAGTTTTATTCAAATTTTTAAGACCACGCATATTTTTAAATACTTTTTTTTTATTTAAAAAAACAATTTTTTAGAGTTTATAGAGACTTTGTATTTTCAAATAATATTTTAATATAAATTTTCATGATTTTGTTTTTAAATTTCTAAATTTTCGTTAACTTTATTAACAAGCATACTAAAATTCCAAAAAATAATAACTATGCAAAACTTGTTAAAATTTCTAAGAATGTCTAAAAATGATTCTCTTCAGTGTTATCAGTTATAAGTATTTCAAATAAATATAATAGCTCGCAGTTTTCAAAATAATAATAATCAAATAAGTAATAATCAGTAAGTAAATCAAATAAATTTTCATCGAAAGAAGAATTTTTGTTTTGAAAAATTGTTTTCCAATAGTAAAAATATTAAATAAGGCAGAATAGATTATGATAATATATATAAATATATATATATATGTGTGTGTGTTCATGTGTAAAACGTATTTAACCATATAGTGTTACAAGATCATTTTCATGCGTTTTTGCTTTCTTTTTTTTTCAAGTCACATGAATTTTACTAAAGAAATATTAATATTGTATATATCACTCCATTTGCTGATGACAGAATGCTTAATAGTGTGGAATTTCCTAGATTCCTGTAGCGTCGGCATGGATGTTTTTAGTGGTTCGAATCCACGTTAAGCTGTAGATCCCTGTCTAATTACCGCAAAGTGTCCGAAAAAATGACCGTAGAGAGACAATCCAAAACCAAATCCTAGATTGATGCCAGCTATTGCCTCCTATTCAGATTGTCGTGTTCAAGATGAGGCAAAAATCTTCTGATGCCTTTCAATCTGAGATTCACTCCTGATGATAATATACACCTTTAAGGCAGAACTAGCATTTGTAGTTAGTTAATGTAGCATTTGTAGTTAGTTTTTGTAGTTATCGCCTTCTTTTTACTTCCACAAGTAGTGAATACAGAAAGAAGACTAATAATCATAAAGACAAAACAAACGAACTAATATTTAAACCACTAGCAGTACAATCTTTTAATCAAACACTGGCCTTGTTGTCTTTATCGATCTCTTTAGGAAGATTGCAAAGCTTGTGGAAATGACCAGTGTCCACTCTGATCAGATGAAGATATCAATCATGTTTTTGTAGCAAGACAAAAACACTGTGGCCTTCTCTGAAAGATTTTCCAAAAAAAGAAAATCTCGGTCTGGTAATATTATTTATCATAATATAAAAAGAAACGTGATATCCAGTCATTTGAAGTAAAATATTTTTGTTAGAAACCTTCCAATTCGTTGTCTTTTTTGCCAATGCTGGAATCAACTAAACATTTTTTTAACTTAATGCTTAAGAATTTGTTGATATTTAAAAATGAAATGCTTTCCTATCCTAAAAAGATACTTATAATTAATTATAAAATTTTGAGCAAAATAATTTTAAAAATAATTTTCATTTTTTATTTTTCTTAATATGGCAATATGCTCTGTATTCACTCTTTTAAGGGGACCAGTAAGCGAAATTCGACCAAAAATCTATTTTTGCATTTTTTTAACATTAAATAATTTGAACTTTTGCATTCCAATGTTATTTATTAGAAAAGTTAACAGAAAAGTTTCAATTTTTTATTCTTTTTTAAAGCATTTGGCACATTAGTAAATTCTCTAATTTTATAATTATCTGTGTAAAACCTTTTCTATTTTGTTACGATTGAAGAATTAGCAACTGTAAAGTTAATTATAAATATTAAAGCGTCTATCAAGAGGTTATTTCTCGATTCTTGTCTTACACATTAAATTATCGAGCCCAAGCAAAGGTGAAACATGTACCCACTCCAATTATACTCATGTTCCACTTCCAATAATGAAAATCATCAAGCTTATATTTAGAGACTTGGCAAATCCTGAGGTTCTAAGAAATGCCTCCACAGGAAAATTCGAATTCCTAATGAATCTGTTAACAATGTCTTTTTGGACTCATGTACCAAAAAATTGTATTCATATGCATAGAAACCTTTTTGATGCTGTTTCTTGTTTTTATGTAGGAAATATAAAAATGGCCATGCTTTAGTATAAGTGTCATACTTATAATATGATACGCCACATGTTTTAACACAGGGGTTTGATGATATAATAAGAATTATTTATTTTAGGCATTGATATTTTACCAAAAAATACTAATTGGATTTTCAATAAATAATTAATTTAGTGATTTGTATTATATTTTTTTAGTGATTTATATTATATTTCAATAAATAATTCTTTCAAGTGATTTTCAATAAATAATTAATAAATTTTTTAATTTTTGTTCAGAAACGAAAAAGTATGTTAAACTATATAAAACATGTTATTCTAATCATAAAAAAATTTCATATTCCTATCTTTAACCATTACAGAGAAAAAGATACATAAAATTGGTGAATTTAGCATGACAGACGTACTGCTTGCCCAGTCTCATTAATCGAAAATTGGAAAACAGAGCTTTTATACGAAATATAATACAGTAACGAAATTTAATAAGATTTAGACATTTTTACAAAGGCGACTATTTATATAAAAAAACCACATGTACTCTCGATTCTGCTTTAGTTCATTTGGATTTTAAAAATCAATTATACCTTCATTCCAGTTTTCTGACAGAAAATAGTAATTACATAAAATGAAGAAAATTTATATTTAGATGTGTAGTATTTCAAGGGAAAAAAATCATTCATCAGTCATTCTTTGATTATTTATCTTTACTAATTGGAATTATAAATTTTATTATTTAAGAAATATTACTATCAATTGAGGTCAGAAAATTGTAAATTGAAATCATTTCACTCAACTGAGCATTATCAATATTATTATCAATTCAATAATATGAATTTATATAAGTGTTTGTTTGTCTTCCATCATAATACACATTTTTCGAAATTTAATAGCTTATGATTGCATAGAATGGCGAAAAAAAAGATATTGTACAATTTAGTTAAGTAAAAAGTAAATAATACTAAGCATATATTAATATAATTAATATATAAAATACTAATTAAGTGATATTCTAATAATTAATATTTACAACAACGATTATAACTGAAAATTTGGTATATTTGCAGAAATGAATTATAATTTAATATAATTCATGGAATTTATACACAAAAGCTCAACAAAGCAATTTCTAGAATAAAAAAATAAAAATAACTATATATATATCACTTTTGTGATGATAAAATTATTTTTCTAAAAATTAAACAAAGAAATAAATTGATTAATAAATATGTCTTGATTTTCTTTTCAGCTACTTTTAATGCTACATAAAAAATGGAAAATATTTTTTTATTTAATTTCAATATAGATAATAATTAAATCTTCACAGAAGGAATTCTTTAAATTTCTAGAAATCATTTACTGTATTAAGGCTATATCAACCGTTAAAATGATTAAATTACTTTTCCAAAATTTCTAACTTTTTATCCAACTTTTTTTTAATTTTCAGTTATTCTAACATATGAAGATTCGCAAAAAATTTCTTAAAGAGCTTTAAAACTTCGACCAAAATAGCAGAAACTTCTTTTGAAATCGAATTTCAATAATGTTCCTTCAGAAGGGTTTAATTCGCATCATCGAATCTAAACCGGCATGCCTTTTACGTTTAACTGAACTTTTACTTTCCGCCCAATTTTTCTGGAATTTATGGTACACTGAATTTGGATTTCAATTTGGTATTTTTTCCTACGCACAAGATTAATGGTACAGTTGGCTAAAGTGAGAATACTATTAATACCTTTCGATCTATCATTTGATATCCGCATAAGTGGTATCTTTAGAAATAACTGAATGGGAAACTCACTTATGGTGTCATACAAAAATTAATAACATGGTTAATCAATTGCTAACTCAAAATTTATTTATCAAAGAACCGAGGTTTTTGACTCAATCCATTCAGCATGTGGTAAATCTGATATATCTATTAAATATTATGAATATCAGTCTATTATATATTATATGTCAGTCTATTATATATTATATGTCAGTCTATTATATAATATATGTCAGTCTATTAAATATTATGAATATTATTATTAATTCAATGTTATAAATTCATGTAAATGTTTGATAATTTTCCATCGTAATACAGTTTTTCTAATATTTAATAACTTATGACTGCATAGAATGGCTAAGAAAAATTATTTTACAAATTTAGTTTTTAAACTTTAAAGGTAAATGGCAATAAGTATATAGTAAAATAATTAATATATAAATAATAATTAAATACTACTATAATAATTAATATTTACAATAATGATTATAAATGAAAATGTTTTAGCATATTTGTAAAACTATAATCATGTATAATTTAATATAATTTAAAATATATTTAAAAATCTCTAAAGGAAAATAACTATATATATATATATATATATATATTATATTATATTTTTAGTACTTTTGTAATGATGAAAATATTTTTCTTTAATTCCAATATAGATATAAAATAAATCTGTAGAAATAATTATTTAATTTCTAGAACACATTTATTGTACTAAAGCTATATCAACTGTTATAATAATTAAATTACATTTCCCAAAATTCTAACTTTATCCAAAAAATTTTTAAAGAGCTTTAAACTGCGCCCAAAATAGCAGAAACTTCTTCTTTGAAATCAAATTTCAATAATGTTCCTTCAGAAGGTTTTAATTCGTATCATCGGATCTAAAACCGGTATGCCCTTTTTACGTTTAACTGAACTTTACTTTCCGCCCAATTTTTTTTTTGGAATTTATGGTACACTGAATTTGGATTTCAATTTGGTATTTTTTCCTACGCATAAGATTAATGGTACAGTCGGCCAAAGGGAGAATACTATTAATAACTTTCGAACTATCATTCGATACTCATAAGTGGTATCGTTGGAAATAACTCAATGGGAAACTCACTTATGGTGTCATACAAAATTAATAGCGTGGTTAATCAACTGCTAACTCGAAATTTTTTTATTAAAGAGCCCTAGATTTTAACTCATTCAATTAAGCATGTGATAAATTGCTTAATTGTAATATTCACCAGCTGGTATGACAAAATTCCTGTCAGATTTAAGGTAATAGATAAGAGCCTATATTCAAAGTAACAATCGTTTCATTCAATAAAAGACTATGTTGTCATCTTATTGTTAAGATTACTAATGAAAAAGGAAAAAAAATTTGCTTTAAATAATAAAATAATAAAAAATAATTGAAATTGTTTAATAATTGAGATCGATAAACAACTATTTAAATAAACAATTTCAAATATTTTTTATTATTTAAAGCAATTTTTTCTTTATCTTAACAGTCTTTATCGATATCTTAGAAGATTGCAAAACCTTGCTATCTTATATGATTACTAATGAAAAAGGAAGAAAAATGTTTCTTTAAATAATAAAAATAATTGAAACTGTTTATTTAAATAGTCTTTATCGTAACAATCTTTATCGATCTATTTTGGAAGGTTGCAAAGCTTGCGGAATTGACCAATTTCCACTCTGATCCGTAATAATTAGTACTAATGACTGCACTTTATTTTCCATACAATTTTTCTAGAATATATGGGGCATTGAATTTGGAATTCAATTTAATTGAATATTATTTCCACGCATAAGTTTAACGGAACTGTTGGCCAAAAAAGTATATCCTCAATAACTTGAAATACTTTATAATTTTATTTTTATTTTACTATTTGGAGTGAATAAAATCTTTAATGGCAATTTTCTATGAATAAGTGAGTGATGATAGGTTATAATGCTTCATGAGACAGTCCAATTAAATTAAGTCTTATTTTAGTTGATGTTTTAAATTTTCTAATCATTTGAATTAGAAACTGTAGTGACAATCGCAATTGATTTTTTAATGTACCCATTTAACTAATGAATTTCTATTCAAGACAACTCTGTTAAGTATCGTATTTTTAAACTATATATAAGTATAAGCGTGTTGGGTGCAAAAAAGGCGATTTTTGTTTTCTGCTTTGACTGTTTTTGCTAATTGATTAAAGTGAAAGGATTGCTTGCGAAATTGTTCAATAAAAAAAAAACTTGTTTTAAATGTAAATTTCAGAGAATTTTGGTCAAACAACTTTTCAATTACTTAAAAAGAAATTTAATGAAAGGATAATTATTTATTTTCCTTCTTTTAATCAGGTAATTTACAATTAAAAATAATTTAAATACGAAACTTATGTTAAGGTGAGTTTATAAAGGCAGTTATATCGGATTAAAATGAAAGAATTTGATAGTTAAAAGTAATATTTCATATGGCATTTTTAAAAGGGTATCATATGAAATGAATTCTGTAATTCCTTTCTATTAACCCCTTATTTTAACAATGAATCAATATTTTGAATTCTCAATTCGCACAAATATTGTATTAGAATATTTTATAAATAGGTTTCTTTTGAAAAGGATTCAGTTATTTTACTTTTCATTCCTTTTAAATATTCTTATTAATGTTTCTAATATGTTCTTATGAAAGTATATAATTTGTTGTTCATATTTTTCATTTATTATTTTACTATATTCACTTGTTTTTTTAATATTAATTTTTTTTGAAATTTTAGTTTAAATTCACTTATTTATTTAATGTGCAATTAACATTTGTGTCATACGGTCATTTTCTTATTTCTAATTTTACAATTTTATTTCTTCGTTCGATATCTTTTAAAAAGAAAAGTAAAGCTTACAATTTTTTTTTTATTTGCGTAGAGGGGGCATAACAAAAATTGATTAAGATAGATATTATAAAAATTTTCTTCTGAAACCTATTTGATTTCAAATTTTGAAAATTTCTCAACAGAATGTGTTCAAAAGTATTTAAATTTAACCTACATAACGCCAATTTATATCGCTAAAAGGCATTAAAATACAATATATTTTAAATAAACGAGTAGTTTTTTTAAATTTAAAATACATGCAATACAATTTAATACAATGCGATACAATTTAATGTTAAAAAAAAATCATGAAATATACATTTTTATTATAAAAAGTAAAATTTTACTTTAAAACAAAATGGGCCTTGAATGAAAAGAAAACTTTATTAGACGTTAAAAAGTGACTTGTTAGTTAACACTGTTAGCTTATGATGCAGCAGGAGCTATTTCGAAGCGTAACTGAAAAACATTGAATCAGTTTGCCCTTCCACAGGAATAACTGCAAAAAAATCCCTAATTAGGGAAGATTCTACATTAGATTAAGAAAAAGAATGAAGAAATCAGCTATCTGAGCTCTGGGGGTATTTGTTTCAAATTATGATGACATCAGTGATCAAAATTAGCTCACTTAATTGGCATTTAATTGTAAAGTGTTCGGTAAGCTTCATAGTCACTGAAAAAAAGCAAAAAGTTTCAAAATGTTTAACTCCTTTCATCATAGAAAGAATGTTTTACTTTTTTTTTTTTTTTCAAAATTTATTAATTTCTCTTGCAAACAATATCCAATTATATAAATTGGATAAAGGCGCCTTTTTGGGGGAGTATTAGTTCTAAATCATAATAAAATGGAACAATTTTTTATCGAATTGCATAAGATATTTTGATTAAAGGAGCAGTTATTAATTAGGAAAGAACGTTATGTTTTTAAAGCTATACGCCCTCATCTAAAACTTTTTGCAAAACTAATTATTTTATTATCAAACTGTGTTCATTAATGTTAAATGCAATTAAACTTTTCCATTTTAGATATCTTACATAATTGCAGGGAAAAACGACATTTTGTATATATGATTAAGAGTGATAGAATTCTTCACGAATAAAGAGGCATACATTATTACCTTCCCACTAAACAAATCATTTTCATTAACAATTTATAACCATTATTAAAATTATTACTATTTACAATCTTAAAACTTATCTATTAAAAACTATTACTTAATAATTAATTACCATTTATTTATTAAGTCTTTTAAAAATTTAATTTTAAAACTAAGCAAAAAAAGACTTTTATTAGATTTTATTAATTTTAATTTATTTAGAAATTCTGCAGATATTAACTACATTACTTAATAAAAATAACTTTTATTTTTAAATACTGACTTTTACATTACATAGTTTATAAAAATATTTTATTATTTTACTTCATGATTTATTTAACTTTTTAATATTCCAATTATTTATTTGTCTGCAAAATTTTAAAATAAATTGCTATATAATTTCAAGAAAAGAAATAAGTTTTCTAGTTAAAGAAAGATGATTTATAGTATTTATGCAAAATGTATTTGAAGCATTAAATTTGCGGATGGATGTCTTTTGAATTAGAAATAAAAATAATTTTTATCCATCGAAATGCAGATGATATTTTGAAGATGCGTATTGTAATATTTTTGCAACATCACTAAAAATTAAAATCTCAATCTAAATCCTCTTACAGTAAAAAAAGTTATATTTGATTACTTTTTATAAAACTTTTTATTGAACTCAAACACACTCGATTAAATACACATACTAAATATATAAATCATACATGTAAAAATATATAAAAGACATTAATGTTTAATATTTCAGGCACTTATTTGATTTTTCATTAAAAAAGCATTTTTCTTTCTTGTTCTAAAGCTCTGCTTAATTAAAATCTCAATAAAACAATTCTAAAATTGGTTTTTTTATTTATTTGTTAATGCGACACACTTACGTAAGTTATCATATCTTAGTTGTCCCTTTATTGGGACAACAGCCCCATGGTGGGCCTAGACCGTCTGCCAACTTTCAGATTTCGAGACAGAAGATGTTTTTTTACGGGGTAAGGCTGACAACCCTAATGTTCAAAAATAAAAAACCCAACACAACACTAACTCAAAATGTTCTGCAGTTCTATTAGACAGGGACCTACGGTTTAAAGTGGATTAAGTTATCACATAACCATTGATATTTTGAGCCTCTGCAAATAATGATCGCAACGTACGCCATAAATGGATCGAATCCTGATTCTTCCTGCACACTAACTGCATATTCCATCGCATATTCAGACAACTTATAAATTTGCATACGAAATTAAAAGACATGAGTGCGCTTAAGCACACACACATATATATAAGAAAAAAAATATATAAAAGCAAGCACACACAAAATAATCTATGTGAAAGAGAGCGTACAAGGAACTTTTTAGGAAAACATTCAGTCCATATCAATTTTTGCAAAACTCCTCTTGCATTTTTGAAAAGATGAGATTCAATGGCGTATGCAGCAACTTGGATATGCATCTCACATCGGTAGTCTGTTTACTTGGTGGAATATTTATAAGTTTTCTCTCATACGACATGCAAATGAGTATCAGTTTCCTATAAAATTCATTCATTCAATAGAAATGACATCCGATTATTATTCGTCAAGGCCAGCTCCTGGTATCCATAAGTAGGATAAAATGCCCTTTGATGTGTAGAGCGGAAAAAAAGTTTGTAGATGCCTTCGACTATGTTAATATTATATATTATATATTTAATTTCTTTTAAGGTTTTTGTAATTATAACTGAAATAATCTGTTATATTTCTTTTAACACAACTTAATAAATAACATGACTTATCATGTTTATTGTAGCTGATAATAACAGATCATATCTAAGTAATTATATAATATGCTGAATAAATGCATATATAATTTTAAAAACGAATGAAAAATTGTACAATATATATAAACAAATCAATAATATGCATATTAAAAAAAACTAAATTGCACTACTTATAGTTGTGTAAAAGATGAATAATTTAAAAGTTATTTTAATATTTTAAAATGGGATTTAAAAAATACATTTTATTATTTTCGCATATTAGTGCAGCCATTTTTATATTAAATCAAAGTTCTTTAAAATTCTTATTTAAAAAAAAAAGAAATTATTTTAATAGGTTTAGTAAAGCAAATAATTATTTTTTTTTTACTTTTATTTTTCAAAAAATATATTTCAAATTTTTCAATAAGGAAATATAATTAAATACATAAAAAGTTCATTAAAACGATTAAAAACTTAAATCAAATGTATTAAATAGATTTTAATGCTTATAATATATAACTTATAATATATAAGAGAAAGGCATAAAGAGATTGTATTGCTTTATATTTGGCTTTAGGTTTGCTTTATAAGCTATTGATTTTTGTATTTTGCTTATATTGTACATTCAAAAGCAGTATGCCTCAAGATTTAGTTGACACATTGAAAATTTTACAAACAGGAAAACTTGGAGATATATAAATAAATTCAATAATTTACAGTAAATATATAAGAAAATAAAAAGTATGAAATACAAGTTGTGGTCGATTACATGAAATTATTGATATATATATATATATATATATATATATATATTTGATTATTTATGTAATTATCATATTTCACTGCATTGAATTTTTATGGGTGAAATTTTTGTGAAAATTTTTTTCTGACACTTAGTATTAATTTGTAAGAACTGAGGCAGCATATCATAATTGCTGTTAATTCCATTGCTTCACAGATGCTTGTAAATAGATGCGTTTTTTTTTAATGTAATTTTGTAATATTCTTGAACATCCTGTATTATACATACATAAGAAAAAGAGTTTTTATTTTTGTATCTGCTTGCATATAAAAATGCAGAAGATATATAAGTAAAAAAGTACATAATTTCTTTATGTAAAAACATCTTAAGGTCTAGACAAATTTTATGTACGGATATAAATTCGATCTAGTCTTTCTTTTGTGTTTTTAAGTAGAGTGGCACAGGCAATTCTGGCAAGTAAACATAACCTTAAGTTTCGCTGCTTATGTCCTAAAATTATACATATATGCATTAATTTGACTCGCACTATAGTATTTATGTGTTATTTCCCTATTACTTTTAGGAATTAAAAAAAAATCAAACTTTTACAAGAGAAATTTAATATTTTGTTTTTGAATTCTCATCTACAAGAATTTCCCCAACCAATTATGGCAAAGAATTCCAGTTTCTGTTTTATTTTTATTGCTCTGAATTTGGAAAAATCATGCATCAATAGTCCTGTTTTAGCTATTTCAAAGGACGTTTTTAAATGTTGTAACTTATTTTCAGTTTAATAGAAACTCTAGGTCTACATAGTCTTCATAAATGGTAAAGATATCTGCTAAGTTCGTCTTTTTTTTTTTAATTTCTTTGGCACCAGAAGGAACATTTTTCTTTTGTTTTGCAGTTTCAGACTTTAGTTTTTTCATCTTTCAGATTGGTTACTCTTTCCTAAAAATTCTGCACTTGTAATAACTTCTCCACTGAATTCATTTCGTTCTGACTTCTAATTACCTCGCAGTAAGTTCTTTAATTTTTGAGCATTAGACTTTCAGGTGATTGCTTTGTCTGAAGAATAATTTTATTTTCTGAGCGTTTTCTGGAATAAATCTGAGAATTCTAGCTCTTTTGAGGTATCCTTTCTTATCATCATTTTCAGGCCACCATAATTTTTTGAAATTACCTGTTTCTTTAAACTTGTCAACTTCTTTTGAGAATTTTTCCATTAGGTTTGAAATCTTTTAAAACATTTTCTTTAATAATTGTGGACCATTCATCTCCTATAAATTCAACATTACACTTTTTTAAATCCATAATTTTCTTTCTGGCACTTTATCAGGCAAATGTAATAAGCGTCTTTTAAGGAATTGAACATGACTTTGTTTAGTGACTGCAGTTTATCCATGGCATCTACTGGCATTTTTATAAGAAGAATTTTGGTTCTAGAAGAATTTTCAAAGCTAGGCTTTTTTTTTATCTTTTGACAGTTGAGACAAGAAATCATTAATAATAATCCACAAAGTTTTTTCAGTGGAGACTACTATCATCATTTTTATGGAGCCCAAAATTGTTTATAATGTCATCCAATATGATTCACTAGTACCATATGTTGCATTGATATGTGCTTTTTATTCACTACTAATGCAGTATTTTATAAACTTAAAAATAAAAGGTAAACTTAAAAATAAGCGCGCAGTATATAAGTGTTTGCTCTATTAGAATCAATAGTTCTGTTGGTGAGAGCTTATCCCACTTTAATTTTTATCTTTGTGGGATTATGGCTGAAGCATGTCTCGCCTAAAATATTTGGCCTGACTTTTCCTCAATACTATGGGTTTTAATTTCTTTAGTCAGTAATGTATGGAGTGGTCTATCTCTATAATGAAGATTTGAAACACACAGACTGCTTGCTTTTTGATAATCTTAGAAATATCTTATACCATTTATTAAAACTAGTCTTCCCTGGGAACATCGTCCTTAAACTGTGTTTTGATTTCATTAGCACTCACTTATCAGCAACAGGTCATGTTTGGTTAAACCTCACAAACCTCACTTGGCTGTAGTTTTCGTAATTTTTTGCTATGTTTTCTTCATCTGCAACTGAAAAATCTGTATACTTACCAGATTCAATTTTCTTATCTGGGATAATTAGGTGTATCTGAATTAATGCTTTATGTATGTTAATTGCAGTAGATGCTACAGATTGCTTCATTGCCCTTTGTTATGCTTTACCAACATTCTTTACATCTTCTTTACTGTACTTTTCTATCTTTTTCCTATAATTTCTTATTTTACGTAACTTAATTATGTGAGTAATTATACCTCTTCAAATTCACTTGCAAGCAAACAAGTAAACATAGGCGTAATCTAAAAATCCAAGGCAATAACAAATATGAACAAAAAATCCTTTGCTCATCTTTTTGTTCAGTGAGCTAAATTTCGCTCTTACCTGTTTCTCTTGGTCTAGCACATTAAGGCACTGCACACAAGTGTAAAAAACATTTTTATTTATGAAAAGGCACATTTTATTCAATTTACAAAATATAAGCAATATAATTATAAAATATATCATTAAATATCATCACCACAAAAAACTGTTTGAAAACCGTAGAAATTTGTATTTGAAAACTTTTTTGTAGAAAGCAAGATCTGTAAGAGTTCATTTACATCAGTTCATTACACGCTCATATCAGTCCGCATTGCAAACATCGCCAGGTACAGTCCTAAGAGTACATTTTATCCTTTAATTTGCGCTCCCATAACTACCATAATAAAAGGGTGCAGTTATAGAAACCCTAACAAAACAAATAGTTTAGTTATTGCAATAACTATTAATAATAATTTTAAACTTTTTTGAAGCATTATAAAAATAGCTTCATCAATTTTTTAAAAATAAATAGCTGAGTAACTTAAAAACTAACATCAGTCTTCGAGTAAATTTCTCTAGTGGTAGGTTCATAGCAGTTTTTTATTGCTTATAAAAGCTCTTAAAATGTATGCTTTTTAACAATTATGCTTTTAACATGTAGTTTTTAGGCAAAAAATAACACATATTGCTGAATTGAGCTATAAAACTGATAAACATAGAAATCCTAGACCTTTACCATACTTGCCCCACGTCACGCTATATCAACTGTTTTTTACAGAAATAGAATAAAAAAACACATAAGTCATGCAAAATAAGTTTATTAAACACGAAATAATTTAAAACTATATTTACAAGTAATTATAATTTTTTTTTACTATATTCGTATGTCAAGGAATTCAAAATTCTTGATGCATGCTGGCAAAATTTGAATTGGCAGATGGTTTCAAAAGTTAATCATACAACGTTCTTTAGCAACTAAGGCCACAAATTTTTAGGTTTTTCAAAAGCTACATCAATACACATCGCTATTTATATCTCTAAATTTTTAACTAAACACGTATAATTGTGCAAACAAGAAGTGGCGAAGATGGGAATCAACGGAATCCCAGATGTTGGACTCATGTAAAATGCTAGACTCGATGACGCCTGTAATCTTGAAATGGCTGCTTCTTTCGGTGTCTCTATACACAGTTGACTTGGTGGCATTTCTGCTTCAGTGATGCACCCCTAAAATGCACCCCTACTATATGCACCCCTACTGCAGCGTTAACAGAAATCTCAGCATTGTTCACGTTGTTTGAGTGTCCGTCACACTGTCAATGCTGACACGTATCTTACCATAAACGTTCCAAGCTTCTAACTTATATATTTTATGAGGTTATACGATTCCGCAAGAATGAGTCGTCTTTTCTGTATTAATGACGAGAACTGCTGAGATTCCATTCTTCATTTTGTATTGATCATATTTTCATAACATCATGGAATCTCGACCAACGTGAACTACACTATTACTGAATGGGAAACATCAGACGCGATCTATTTCTGGCGCTTATTGGTTGGTTTTCTTTCTTTCTACATCAAGTGTAACAAGATCTTTTGCAATCAAGGTGTGAAAATGATTTTCATATAAGAAAATACACAATACAATCTTCTCTTTCTACACAGAATGTAGATGGCGCTACTCTTACCTGATTTTCAAGCATACATCGTAAATCTAATCATTTGCAAATTCCTTCATATTGTATTTTCATTTAAATTTCGTGTTTGTTGCGCATTGCCTTCATTGTATAAAATTTCAGTGTGTAATAGTATACCAATACCCTTCCTTAAATATTAATAAAATTATGAATGTAAATAAACTTAATTCCTTAATTTCGTTTTTAGGTTAAACAATTTCTTTATTTTTTGTTATCTCCAATCAGAAAATAGTTAACCAATAAATTAATATGAAAATAATAATTTATCGGCTGCACAAAATATTAAAATATATAAATTGGAAAATATTAATATATTGGATATACATTTCAGCGAAATACTTGTTGAGTGAATAGTTTTTATTGGTGTTATGATTATTTCCAAATGGATCACAAAGGACTGGTAAATAGTGTGTTGTATTTCTGAATTAGAGGAACCTGGAGATAAACCTGGCAAGCTTTCGTGTCAATACCGGGAAGAGCATAACAATCTTGCAGGCTAAAAGGTTTTTCTGTTGGGTTAGCCATGAAGATTGGTTTGGTTTGTAGCTATGCGATCACTTTTTGCACACGTTAGGCTAATTATACCGTGAACTGTAATTTAACGTGGATTCCGAACCCCCAACAAACATACAAGACAGGGATTCGAGCCTGAAGTCCGTCGTACCAACGGCCAGAGCTCTATCCAGATAAAGAGGAGGAGGGTGTGAAATTTAAAGACGCGCGGGGGAAGGTGTTCGTACAACAATGTGGGGGCAAAATTTGGGTGCACTTTGAGAAGCATCCCTTATTGACCCCTGTATAATGCTGAATTTGCTATGACTTGTCTTTCTAATTATTAATAGCCTTAATCAATATGTGCAGCATTTGAAAACATTACATTTTAAATTAGATTATACAATTTTGATCTTTTATTTCATCTTAGTGAAGATTTTTGCTTGGCACATCAAAGCAAAAGAAAGATGTTACATTTTTATGCATTTTATTTCATATGTTACAAATCAGTAAATATATATTTTATATTTAAAGCTACAATGAATGAAAAATTCATAGTGCTGAAGAAAAAAAAAATACTGACATTTTTATACAAATTTCATGTCAATTTCTCAGAATTTTCTTGATTGAAAGAGTTTTCCAAAACTGAATATTTTCGAAGAGCAATCCGGCTTTTGTTAGAATATTTTTATTTAAATATCATATAAAAGTGGAAAGTATATGAAAATATTTATATATGAGTATTTACAATGTATATATATTAAAATGTATATAATCTATATATTTTAGGGAAAATTAAAATTTTTAGTTGTTAAAAATATTTTCTTTCAGTGTCCCATTATATTTTATTTGGCATTGCTGCTGTTAAAATAAAAAAGCTATGAAGAATGGTTAATGAAACATTTTAAAAAGTAATCAAATAAAATTATATTCTTGTTTAACATTAATTCATAGTAAATTAAAAAACAGAGAGTAATAAATATTTTATTTAAATTTGATAGCTAAAAAAACTATATTTCTTTTTAGCTATTTATTCTTAGAAAATAAAAGGTTAAATTGAAGTAATGAAAATTCATAAATGTTTATTCCTTTACAAAGTTTTTAAATAATTTAGTTTAAATAGATAACTAGTTTCATAAATAATCTATAACTTGCTAAACGATAAGTTCAACTTAATATATAAAATTTTAGAAATAATTTATAACGTAATTTTTTTTATTGGACATTTCTTTTTCAAAACAGAAGATTTAATTTCTGATACATTGATTTGATGTTAAATAAACTTTTAGTACTTTAAAACTATTTTTATTTGAATTTTATGAAAAATGATTTTTGTAGTTAAAATATACATAACTATTCATTAAAAAATATGGTAAATAATATTTTAAGTTTATAAAAGTTTATTAAACGTTGAAATATTAATTTCATTGATGATGTTTTTGCATCTTTAAAAGTCGCTTAACAAATCCGCTTTTTTAAAAGAAGATATCATGATTTTATAAAAAATGAATAAAAATGCAATATGAACAAAGAATAAATTTTTAAATAGTAATATAAAAAATGAGTAATTAATTTCATATCTAAAGTCATCTCATTAATATAATATTTAAAATATCTAGAATAGTCTTACTTCATTTGAAAGCGAATAAATTTTATTATTCTTAATTATTTTAAATATAATTATCATAATATTAACCAAGATTTTTAGTTTTAAAAATCGCTTATAAATTATAATAGAACACAAATTTTTATAGTGTTTTTTAAAATATCAAATTTATCACGTTAAAAAAGAATCATACATGAGACTTATATATCATTTCGATATTTAATTTTGTTACCGGCAACATAGGATATTTAATATCAAATTAAATGTTCAAAGCACATTGCTCATTTATTTTTCTAGCTAGAAAGTATTTAGTTTATCGCATCCAATATCATTGCTCCTCTGATCATGTGTCATGAAATGCGTGACACTTAATTATGGAGATAATTTCAAAAGAATCTCATTTATCAGGCGTTTATTCGTTAACTTGGCAGTTTTGGGAGGGTAAATTTTATCGTGAACAACTCTAAACAAGCATATTCTACAGAAAATATGTTATATACTTTATTCAACAACACATTAAAATTTATTTGAAACATTTAATGCCATACATTTTAGAAAAACATTTTTTTTAGAATGTGCATGCCAATTTTAGATTATGTATATTATATTTTAATAGCATTTAAATTTCATTTTGTCATTTATTTAATTAATTTAAATTTAAATCGTGGCAGTTTATTAATACTATACAATTTATTAAAAACTATAACAAGCAAATAAACATATAACTGTTATCGAACGTAAATTAAACACAATTTGTAAAAGCCGGCGATTTATAAATATTCTTTACATATCTAAAAGCTGCAATTTTTTATAATTGAAAAACAAAAACAATAATCAATAATTTAAAAAAAGTATTTGTATGCATGTAAATATCTCAGAAATCACTATTATTTACATATTAATGAATGGTAATAGACATAAACAAATGAAATCGTAGCCAGCTAAATAGTAAAATCAGATAAGATGAAATAAAACGAATAATTGTAACCAAGCTTCTTCCTATGCACTGGCAAGAGCGCCCCGCGTATTTTTCAGGAGAAATGGTCAGTAGGCCTCGAGACTCTCACCCGAGAGGAAGTACATTTAACTCACCCCTGCGTAATAGTTCGCTTATAGACTCTCATCCGGAGAGAAGTATATTATTTGCATCCCGCCTGTACCTCAGTATCGGGTTTTCGGTTTAGAAGTGGAATCCTTTCACGAATCTACACTACGTAAAAAAGTAGAAGGACACTTGATTTTGTAACAATAACCGAAAAATATTTTATTTTTACTAAAATTTTTTATAAGAAACATTTTACAAATATTTTAAAAATACAATTTTAACATCAGAATTATGATATTCAAACATAAAATATTAATGGCAACAAAAATAGTTTCACTTTTTTGAAAATTTGTAAAAAAAAGTAGAAGGACAGCATTATAATGAATGAAAAAAATAGTGATTTTAATAAGGAATTTTCTTCCCATTGGCCTTTATAACTTCAAATATTCTGTTTGGAAGTGAATTGTATAGAGATTGAACTTCTGTTTGACAAAAATTGTCCCACGAGTCATTCAATGCTTCTCGAAGCTGAGTTAGCGAATCAAATTGCCTTCCATCAGCATAAACTCGACGAACTAGCATTGCCCAGGTATTTTCCACTATATTAAGGTCAGGACTTTTGGCTGGCCTTGGTAAAACATCCACATTATTTGTTAGGAACCAATTTTTGACTCCAGTCGCAGTGTGAATGGAAGCTCCATCTTGCTGAAACTTCCACTCTTCACCCCCCAACTCAGAGCCATAAGGAAGAAGCTTGGAATTCAGCACTTGAATGTAGTCTGTATGTTTTTGCCTACGATTTAAGAAAACCAGACTTTGTCCTTCCTCCATATCCAACAGCCAACCAAACCATTAAACTCCCTCCTCCCATTTGTCGTGTTGAATAGTATTCATCTTCATTCCCCAGACAATGCCAGTAGTGATGATATCCGTCTGGACCGTTTAAATTTTTTTAGTCGGAAAATATCACAGAAGTCCATTCTGTAGTCCAGGACATGTGCTCCTTAGCCCACGCTAAACAATTATCAATGTGAGCTTGTGTCCACTTAGGATGATGTTTCCGTTTTTGAAAATGAATTTTTTAGATCTTTTAATATAGTTGTAAACCGTTTGTTTCGTCACATGATTAAGTCCTGCTTGATTTCTTGCCTTTGAAACACTTCCTTTGTTCTTCTTAAGTACGCGAACAAGTTTTCTTTCATCACGTGGTGTTAACTTTTTCGGTCTACCAATCTTCTTTTTCTTTCCATTTTTATAAGGATTTCTTATAAAGTTTGAAACTGTATTGGGGCTCACCTGCAACAATCCTGCAATCTCTCTGACACCTTTACCATCATTTTGATATGCGGAAATTCGGCCTTTTTGAAAATCGTTCAAAAGGTATTCCTTTAGGCATTTGTGAGAACGGAGAAACAGCGTAACTTTTTAACAAATTAGATTTTTTTTGAAAGAAAAGGATAAAACAAAGTACAAAATCACTATTTAACTAAAGAACAACGCACTAAATTAAATATATTAGCAAGTGCCCTTCTACTTTTTTTACGCATCGGAAATTATATATACTAATTTTTTTTATTAATATTAGTGGTAGATGCTTAATTTTTGCCTAAAGTGAAAAAAAAGGGTCATTAAACTAAATCTGCATAAATATCTGGTAGTTAGGTGAAAATAAGAGATATTAATTGGCAAAAAAACTCTGTCCTTCTATTTTTTTTTACGCAGTGTATAATTATATGTCTTGAAGTGTGTTAAATAATGCCTGTAGTTTACGCATGTGTAACGTGCGTGGTGTTTTACGCATGTAAATAACACTATGAGTTCTCAAATCATAATCTGAAATATCAACTAACCACGCTCAGTTACAATGCAGCTCCACAACCTGCGCACTACAGTACGAAAATGTTCGCACTGTATTTTTATCATAAATGCCTCTTTTAAGTTATCTAAAATGTTTTTATTGCAAATGGTCATCGCAGCAAAAAATAAATAACACACAAAAAATAAACAACAAAAATCACAACAAAAAAATAAATGAATTAGAAATATTCAAAATTCTGATAAACTTTATCTCAAATTAAATATAATAATACAAGGAAAACCATTTGAAAAAAATTAATCCAATAAGAAAAATTAACTTAAAAAAAAATGTTCAATTATTTAATGATTAAACCCTCATCCATTTTTATTTATTTTTAAGACTTATGGAGGTTATAAAATATAAACTATTCTTTACATAGCATGAAGGCTGATATGAAACGAGCAAAATGCAAAATAACCCATACATATTTTCTCCTGTAATGATCCTTTCAAGAATAAAAAAGAAAAAAAATGTTCGAAGGCGAAGAAGAAAATCCAGCAACCTCCCCAGCATAAAAACATCGACCCATTATTTTTCCCGAAATAGACGTCGACTTCAATTTTGATGCAAGAGAATCGTTCATCGTTAAGAATGTCACACGAAACTTGATAAATAAGGGCAAAGGCCTTTGAGGTATACAGATGTTTTTCCTTAAGGCAATCAATGTTTTTCTTGTATCATGATAGCACGCTTGTGTGTTTTTATTGATTGATAACAAAAAAAAAAAAGCGCGTTTTCTTTCGTTACTGATTTGATGGCAATTCTGGATAATCTCAGAAAAAGCAATCTTTCTTGGAGCATTAAAACACACACACAAATGATTAGATATTCTTTTTGGTATAACTATGTTTTAATAAACACTACTCAGAATGAAATATGTAATTTTCATGAACATAAAATTCGTTCTTGAAAAAAATGTAGCTGAGAATATCTTTTATGTGTAGTGTTGCGGGTTGGAGCAATTAGATAGCAACTGGATGTGGTTGGATTGAGATACGTGAGGCACAGGTTGGAGAATTCACAACTTTATTTACACGCACAAACACCACCCACATACAATATTTAACACCTTTAAAGACAAATAATTATAGATTCGTGGAAGGATGTCATTTCTAAGCCGAAAACCCAATACTTAGGTACACTCATTAGCGCCAATGATTCCTTTTCTCCTGGTGAGAGTTTATAGACCAACTTATACGCAGGGTTGCTTTTAAATATATTTCCTCTCGGGATGATATTTTATAAACTAAACGTTTCTCAGCGCAACGCCGGTCGTTCTATACTTCCTCTCAGCTGAGCGTCTCGATGCCTACTGACCATTTCTCCTTAACGCCACATTAAATCTAAAATATTTATTAATAGTTTACATGAATAAAAAAATGAATTTTATCGTGTTTTCAATTTAGGCTTCACTCATCATATTTATTACATTATATGATATTATGACTCAAACCTCTTACCAAAGTATTCAATTAATAATATTATTTGAGTAATTAATTCGTTTATAAAAACAATCCTAATAATTTATTATTTTTTTAATAATTGTAATAAAGATTTTTTTCATAATCTGCATTTAAAAATAAAATAACTAATCAACCAAATAATTATTAAAGAAATAAACAAATGAAATCACTAGTGAATTGAGGTTTAGCACGTATTTTATGAACAAAACTCGAATATTTAATTTTAAATGTAGGTTAAGAATACATAAAACTATTAGTCTATGAACTATATTTTGTGATAATAAAATCTGTAATGAATTTTGCTTTTTAATTGGCTGTACTTTTCTTTAAAATTTTTATGTAATGTAATTGTCATACATTTTGTAAAAAATCCCGTCTATGTGTCGTAAGGATATCAAAATGTAAATAGTGCGCCAACACTTACACAAAAAACACATTTCTATTATCTCAACTCTAAATAGTAATTCTTGTAGTCTTCAATTTATTTTACACTACGTTTGGCATTCGACGATTTCATCCAAATGGTAGAAAACATTAATTATTCTTGTTTGTTATGTTTGTAAGAATTTTTCAATAATTCATATATTTTCAAAAACATTTCACATAACTTATCAAGAAATATAATATATTTATATATCATTCTTTATTTTAGATTTAACTCATTTCCATAGAAATTAACTCCATAGATATGTATAGAGAAAATGATTGTCAACAGTAACAGTAAAATGGTTTCAAGACAAAGAGTAGTTAACTTTATATTGGCATACAGTAAATGATAGAAAATATTAAATACAGATAGATTATTCGAAATATTCATTGGTTTACCTAAACCTTCAAATCAGCATTCTGTGGTAAGAAGTCTGCTAAAATTTAGCTTGATGTTAAAATAACTACCTAATCAATATTATCCATAACTGAAAGAACATTCAGTACTAATATCCTTCCTTATTAACAACCAATAATCAAGATTTATTTTATGATTACGAATGCACTCAATCATTATCTGCGTAATAAAAGGAGAAAAAAAAACACTGATGCCATACCAATATTTTTTTCACTGTTATTGAGAAAAGACGAGCATTTGCCATTATATTTAACTTTAGAAACCGATATAATTTATATAGCTTATACTTCAGATTATCGCATAATTAATCATTACTCTTACACGTATTATAGAAATAAAAAAAACTTTTAAAAAAGATGTTTAAAATTCCCGAATAAAAATAGCAGATATGCATCTACGACACACATATTATGTAGAATTTATTGTATTAAAATTATAATTTTCAATTAAATTATAAATGTTCATAAATTATAACAAAAAATAAAACAAATTGATGCATACATCAAAAAACCTTTTTTGCACTTTATAAAGGTGTATTTAAAAAACAATATTTGCTGAATTTTCTGGGTTTACAAAATAAATAGATATATTGCGTCGTTCATATTTATAAAATTTATTTATTGAATAATAAATAACTTCAGTAAATATCTTTCGATCAAATTTAGTAAAACTTTCTTGCATATTTGTTTTGTAAAGGTTTTATTAAATAATGAAGATTTAATTTTTTCAGTCAATCGAACACAACTTCAATTAAAAAAATCAATAAACTAAAGTTCTGATTACTATAATAGTAAGCTTTTTACTCATTAAAAAAATTAACAAAACGTTTTTTGTACTTTTACGATTTTTTGAAACAGAATAATAATACCAGAGAAAAAAAAAAAAAACTGAACATCTAAATATAATACTTTAAATTACAAATGTAAGTAAATCTCATCCACTCATATGTATGTATGTGTGTGTGTCTCGCCACCCGCAAGCTACTTCAGTGTGCAGTCAAAAACCAAATAGTTTTAGTCGATATATGAGGTGTCAAAGGTCTTTTTACTTTGTTTATTATTTGGATCCAACCCCAGACGACAATAGAAGAATGAATGAAAGGCAATACATCCGATGGGTGCGAAAGTTATGAGGTCAGAGCTAATAAAATTAAAAACAAATAGTTATAAGTATTTTGGTTATTATATTGAGGGGATCGTGAGAAGGGGAAGAATTCGGGACAGTTCATAATTGTTAAGTCAGCAACTCATTTCAAGAAGGGCGAGAAGGCGCGGAAAAGTAGACATACAAAGTTAAGAGAGGTTATGCAAAGTGTAATGCCAAGTCACATTCTTCTTGGTTGACGTATTCTTTTGAGCTATTTATCCCCTGGGGGGTTCCATCTCCGATATGACAGGGTAAAATACAGTTAAAACAATGAAAATTGCCTAGAATATATTTAAATTATAATAAAATTAATCTACAATCCTAAACAAATAAAAGAAAAGAAAAATATTTAAAAATTAGATTAAAAATTATAATTGGGAACGTAAGAGCTTCAATCTCCTAGATTGCAGTATTTTCATGATCAATAAGTGTGTCAAAAAATTTAATAGAGATGTCTTTAAGAAAATCTTTTAAAGAAGGAATGTTAATAGCTTTATAGATATCAAGAATTGCGCATAAAACCATTTCTTAGCATAGGTAATTTGGAGGATAGTGGTATTTTATAAAAAGTTTCAAGCGCTTTTAAATTAGATTTAGCTGCAAAAGACCAAACCGGCAAGAAATACGTGAGAATTGGGCGAAGCATAGCTGTATAAAGAAGAATTTTGTTATCCCTGGTCATGGTAGAAATTCTATTTCTAAGGTGGGCAGACTTTTTCTGAAGGTAATACGAACTTTTATTTTGGTGTGCAGAAAATGTTGTTTCCAAGTTAAATGCTGATCTGGCATAACTCCTAAATATTTAGTTTGTCTATTCCAAGGATAGTAATATTATTGTTGATCATAATCACAGATTTTTACGTTTATTTCCAATAGAGAAGAAAACAGCATCAGTCTTATCTACATTTAAAGAAATTTTTCATTTATTGAACTAGTTATCGAAAACTTTAAGGTAATTAGTTACCGCTATGTGGAGAGAGGATTCTGAGCTTTTTGCCCAAAAATGATTTTATCTCAAGGTGAATCCACCACTATGTGGAAATCAAAGACAAATCATCAAAAACTGTTTTGGTTTACTATGTTGAGTGAGAAATGAACAATAGGACATAGTTGATAAACATAATTGTTAAGGCAGCGATTAATATTAGAAAAGCACGAAATTGCAGTTATGGGAAAATGTGATAAAATAAGTTTAATAGGAATTATAAGATTAATAATTAATGATAGGGTAATAATATTAACAAGCACAACAAATGAACCTGTTACATGGGTCCCAAAATCAGCAAGAATAAAAAACGGGTGTTATTATATATATATATATATATATATATATATATATTTAAGAAGTGAAGATATATATATATATATATATATATATATCTTCTTCCTTAAATATTAAATCTCTTCACAGATTCAGTCTTTAGAATTTCTTAAATCTCTAAAAGAAGATTAAAAAATCTAAAATTGTTTATTTAAAGAACTTTTATGTAGGCACTAAATCGATTTTGAAATTGGATTTAATTCGGTTTAAAGTATGTAAAATCAATGACAAAATGGTTTTCTTTTTTCAGATCTATTATAAGTGCTCAAAATTGTCTTATAAAAGAGCATTTTTTGAAAAATGTCCTTAAAAATTTACTGTGAAGACTACTATACTATTTTATTACTTTACTATTTCTATTCATGTTTTACAACATTTTTTGTATTCTGTTGAATCTAAAAATATCTTTTACATGACATTTCATTATAAATTCAATTATATTCAGTAAAAATATTTTACATTTCTTTTTGTGACAACTAAATATTATGCTTCTAAATTGAAGAATTTTTGAAAGATGTTCATCTTTTGTCAGTTTTTCGTTTAAAATATTTAAAACAGAAAAAAATAATATTGAAAATAAATCCCAATTTATCAAATAATTTAGGAACAATTTTTAAAATAGATTCATATTTATTAAAAGTCTTAGATTTTCATTTTAATATCGAAATATAATATAATTTTATAAAATATAATTTCTTTTTGTTAAATAGAAATATTCTATTATTGAAAACAGTTCCTTCGTCTCAGAATTCTGAGCACAAGAACAAGATTTGATTCTCGCTCTTGGCTATGGTTTCTCATTGTATTGTAAGATCAATGCTTTGAAAACGAGTAAATTCGATGGCTGGAATATGGCATTCAAGATCTTTGGAAATACCCATGAAAGCCTCAATAGAAATACGTATGGTTTTTGTATTGTCATATTTCTCGATGGAATAAAGTTGACCTAGCGTAGGATGACGTATTATAAATTAAATTGTATTATGTGCTATAACCACGCTCGTTCTGGTCTTTGGTGGTACAGGATGCGATTCTGGCGGTGGCATGGATGTTTGTGAGTGGCTCCGGAATCCACGTTAAGCTGTGATCCGGTCCTAATTAGCCTGGGGTGTTGCACATGACCGTAGAGAGTGACACCCTGCAAACCTCACTCGGAGCCAAACCTCATTTGGCTTGAGCCTCGAACTCTCACCCGGAGGAAGCTACAGAGCAATCTGCACTTCCGCTGAAGACATGTGGTTTTAAAATTTTTTATTACGGAAGAAGATATATTTAGCGCAGCCCGGCTCGATTAGTTGGTCTACCACAGACTCTCACCGGAGATGAAGTATATTTCGCGCACCCTGCGCGTACCGGGTTCCGGTGCGGCTTAGAAGTGGGGTCCTTCCCCGAATCTATAATTATATACCTTTAAATGTGTAAAATATTATATGTGTGTGTGTGTTGTTTGTGCGTGTTTAAAATAAAGCTTGTTGGAGTTCTCACACCTGTGCCTTAAAGAAATTATTTCCAACCCAAGCACATTCCGTTACAATCGGAGTTTCTCAGCCTGCATACTACATTGTGGCGTCCAGACGCGTGACCCACACCTGCCCATTACA